>PVLA01008832.1:0-83461 GCA_004027455.1 Hydrochoerus hydrochaeris | reverse complement strand
CCTGAGACACTGGACAGGCAGCCAAAGACGGGCAACTAGGACACATATGTTACACCACCGGCCGCCTAAGACAGGCACAGGACCAATTGCTGTCCTGCAGGCCCATGACGGGTAAGGCCTGGTTGGGTTCATATGAAGAGTCCTTGACCTAAGACAGGCGCTGTCCTCACAGGGACTGCCATACTCCCATAAGTGATAAAGGAAACAATGTAGGGAGCGGCATAATAGCCTCACACATCTCTTCCTCCTGCAGGCATCCAGGTGCTTCGGCTTACATTTCCCAAGCTAACTAAGTAACAAGATTGAGATGTTACAAAGGTGAAAAGAGTTAATTAACACCTACTGAGCCTGGGGCGCTTCCTGCTTGGGGTTGAGGTTAATTAAAACCTATTGTTTAGGATTGTTCCTGCCTGGCCCTAAGCCTGGGGCGCTTCCTGCTTGGGGCTGGGGGTTGCTGCCAAGGTTAGCAAATATATATTCCAGCTTCTAAAAAATAAAGCGGATTCAGATTCACTCACAGACTTGTGTGCAGTGTCTTCTGTCTCTCACTCGCCGACTCCCTGTCCACCTTTGGGAAACCCTAGCCCTGCTGCAGCTGGACTCCGGCAACCTCCTGATTATTCATGCTTAGAAGTTTCATTATATATGAAGAAATAAACATTTATATGCTTCTTTAATTATGCATCCCTTAATTTATTTGTGTAATAATTGTAATCACATTTACAATCGTAATATACAGTTTGTTTGTTTTGCATTTTGTTTAGTTCTATGTTTAAATTTCAGTTCTGACAATAATAAGCTCCATACCAATTCCTGATACTCATAAATGAATCTCAGCAGTCTTATGTAGTAATCTGAAGCCTAGTGTTAAATTCACCTGACAAGGAGGGATGCCACAGGCTTCCACTTCTAGAAAAAAACACAAAGAAAAAGAAATTCATTAAGTCTACAAGCTTTTCGTGCTTTAAAGTTGGAAATGGATTTAAGTCTCAATGCTTCTAGCACTTTATAATTTGGCTTGTAATCAGCTATGAGAAAGGAAAAGTAATCACCAAAATGAAGTAGTTTACCATCCTGCGATTGTGAAAGCAAAGAAACAGGATTTCATGATATCAGCAAAATGAAAGGATGCCTAACAACATTCATTGGAACTGGATTCTTGTTCCCTGAAAAATTGTAATTTTAAAATTTAAACTCCTGAACTCATACCCATTATAAGGCTAAGTTTGCATACTGAAAATCAGATTTTGTTTCTCAAAGCCAAAGCCCCCCTCCAAAAATAAAACGCAAAAAAACCCTCCGATCATATTATATCTGAGTTTTCCCTGAGTAAATAAAGGATAGGAAACATCTAACTTACTAGTTGCAGGAGGTTCTGGAAAACAAAAGACTGACAAATACAATTACCTAAGCAGTTTGAGGAATAGGACTAGAAGATCCTCATATTTCTATGTCTCTGTATTTATTGGGCCATGCTTGGGCTAGAGAGAGGTTGCAAAGGTATTGTCTTTATAGAATGCAGAACTTTCAACAGTGCTTTGAAAATATCTGCTGTGGAGAAGCGGTTTATAAATGAGCTCAGAGAATGATGACCTTTTACTCGGATCAACTAGCCTCCTTTAGTTAAGGAACAGACACAAAGCTGGTTACTTTCCTTAAGATATTTAATTGACTCTTCAAAGATCAAAAGCTAATAGATTGACTGCTGTTAAATCCTGTACAACACAGTTGTTTTTACACCTTGAATTTATGTGGGTTAACAGTGTGATCTCCAAAATGTAAGTTTAAGAAAACCCTACTCTTTTTTGTCTCTCTCTCTCTTTCTAACAGCTAATGCCTACTATAAAGAAAGAAGAAAACTTAAAACTTAGCAGTTGATTGCCATATCTTCATATAGGTAGCAAAGTATAATAGTATTTTTCTAATCACTGAATAGTTTTCCTGAAGCAGAGTGCTTTCCAAGTGTGAGAAGTTCTCTTGCCTTTTCACATGTCTTTAAGTCTGGAAGCATAAAAGGCCAGTAACATGGGGTATGTTTTCACTTTCAGCTAACATCATTCTTAAAAATGGTTCTGTCTAGGAGCCAGATCATGTAGCTCTTTATCTAGAACTCCAGTTTCTCGGAACAATAGATTTCCAGAACAGTAGCTTTTATTAAATATAAATTTAATATTATCTCAGAGGATTAAATGCTAAAGTGATTGTTATCCTGGCTTATAATCCATTGTTTGTCTACTAAACATTTAGAAATGATTTCAAGATAGAGACTGTGTTTTCTCATTTTTGTATACCATGCATTAGGGCTTGCCAAATTGATTTTTTTAGAATTCAGGAATGGTCATCAGCAGTAGATTAGCAGATGCGATTTTGAAGCCAGATTACTAATTGCTTAGGCATGAATGATGACCTCATTGGTGCTAGGATAATGGCAGATGGAGTACTGAATTCCCGTCACTTAGGAGTCAAGCAATTTTTCCAGTGTTCACTGGTTCTAAACTGGTTTAGGTTACTGATGCACAAGAATGCGCTGGTTGCTTCAGTAGTTCCAGGATTTTAAAAGTGTAGGAAAAGTAGTAAGAATGAAGACTGTGAAACTGGAAAAGTATTGCCAGGTGCTCTTAATATACTGGGAAAAGCAGTGTAAGGCTGAGGGTGATCATCAAGCCCTTAAAGCACAGTGCTCAACTAAGAAGCCTTTTTAGAAGCGTAGAAAGAGAGTCATGCTTACCCTCCAAAGCTGGCAAGAAAAACAGGAAAGATAAACAAGGTGATAGGTCTCCGGTGAGTTGAATTCTCAACCCTGTGAAATCTCCCTGCTGGAGACATGGACTTGATTGGAAGGGTGTGTTACTTGAGACTAGTGTTGAAAACTGTTTAGTTGACTTGAAGGATTAGCAGTCTTGAGAGCACTGGAGGAAACAGTGTCCATCCAGTCTTGCTTACCAGCTGAGGACACAGATTTCATTTCTTCTGGAGGATGCAGAAACCCAGGGCTATGTTGGCAGCAGAGAGCAATCGTGACTGGGAACCAAAGATACTGCTGAATTGGCCTTGAACTTCTCAGCCTCCGTAACTTTAAAAATAATCCTATTATTAATAAATTACCCAGTTTCAGGCAGTTTGTGATAGTAACACAGACTAAAGCTAGTCTTTTGATTAATGGCAATCTGACTGAAGGTAAACTGAGGTCATGGGGAGGGGGAAGATGAAGAGGAAAGGTCACCTTCACTGGTGAGGAGCAATTGCCTAAGATAAATTACGTAGACTTGCAAAGGTGTTAGGCAAAACTGAGATAAATTTAGCATGGGGAGTACAAGGGGCAAATAAAGGACAATCATTTTGGTCTCAAAGTCAGTGACAGCACCAAGATCCTGCTTAATGCCAGTGACTTTCATGTGGCCTGGGGAAGGAACAGATCAGAATCCTGGCGACTCTGCTTTTACATTAGTGAAAGTTTTAGAAAGGAGATTAAGCCTTGCTGCGTATGAGTAGCTGATCATGGATATAGGATTAAATTATGTGAGTTTTCCATCTTCGACATTAGTGCATTCATCCAGCCACTACCGCGAGTGACTATCCTCTCCACTCTGTCCTGCGCCATACGGAAGGTGCTGCTTTGCTGCTTCCAACCTCTTCCCCAGGGCAGCCTTTATTCAATGACTGGTCTATGAAAGTGTATGAAAGAGCGAGACTCCTGGCTCAGTTTGGAGAGTTCTAAAGGACACCTGAGCTCAAGAATTCCCTGTGACATCAGCTAAGACTTTCATGCACCCTAGCATAGGTCAACATCTACCTTTGCCTGACTCGGCCTATTCAGTGTGTTACAGATGTCATTTTTGAGTGCAAAATGACTTAGGAATGAAATTTCCCCCTTCAAAGTTTGTGTTTAAGAAATCTAATCTAAGAAATTACAACTACTTTTATAGCTTCCTCTTGCTGATAATCTTCCTTCATTTTTACTTAATAACATTCCATATAATGTGTATTTTTATAATCATTTATACTGTTTTTAAAAATGATATCTTACAGAGCCCAGTGATATAAACAGTTCTAGGAAAGGTCACTGGTATTGTACTTAGTCTAAATCTTAACTCTAAACCCACTAATAACTAATTTCAATACATAAATCTTTGGTGGTTTCATTGGTTTCATTTTTAGAAAAGTAAAGAGCATCCTATGTCTCAGTTTTTATGAAGATTAAGTTAGGTAATTTTTAAAAGTCACTTTTATGTTATTAAAAGTTCCTTTGTGTAACTTTCTTTAATTTCCCATTGTAGTTTTCTTTACCTATCCTGAATTATTTAATCAAATGTAATCAAATGTCATCACCATCACTAAGAACTGCGTATCGTGTATTTAATAGCAGTGTCATCTGAGAAATACAGCTCATTTCATTTTAAATTTAGTCTAAAAAACATTGTTGGAAAAAGTTAATAAAATTAATTGAAATGCAATGTAGAGTAATATACATAAATGCACACATTCGAAGGGTAAACTCATCGAATTTGACATATAAACATATCTGAGCACACCACACAGAATGATCAAAACTTTCCCTTCACCAGTTTTTTCATGTGCCCCTTCTCATTCATCTCTCCCTGGAAAGGGAACTATTATTCTGATTCCTGTCACCATAGATTAGTTTTGTGCATCTTTGAATTTCTTAAAATTAGAAGTATAAAGTATGTGTTCTTTTTGGTCTGCTTTTTTTCCTCATTATATATCTGTGAGACTCATTCATTTTATGCGTTCAGAAGTAGCTTATTCTTTCATATTGCTGTGAAGTTGTGGAGTGTGGAAAAAATATGTTTACCTTTCTACAGAGTAAGACATTTTTGAATAAATTTCACTGGAGACTTGGGATCCTGGGCTGAAGGGAAGCATTGGGGAGTTAATTTGCAATTGTATAGATAGGGCAAGAACTCCAGAGAGATTTACTTCCCACCCAGAGGTATGTTTTTGTTTGAAAGGAAAAAAAAAGTCATTTGGCAATAACTATAAGTTATAAAATCTGAAGACTCATGGGACTATTCCGAACTTGAAAAGATTTTAATAATATTCCAGAAAGTTACAGTAAGAACTCAGGATTCTTTCTATCGTTTCAGCACGGAGCAGTGATTTCTCTCCCTCCTTTTGAGAGAAAAGATTCTACTTTCTCTCGCACATAAGTTGAGAGTACAGCTTTCTTCTTTTGTCATCTATAAAAAGTTTTGTGTGTAAGGACATTTGACTGGGCTTTCACTACACTACCTCAGGCATAAAAATCCAGGAGAAGGCAGATCACAGAATAATTATTTGCTTTCTAAATGGTCAGTGTTAATCTCCATGGGTCTGAAACAAATGCTTCTTTGATGCATTGAAGAAAAATTAATTAGCTAATATTTATTAATATTTATCATTATTCTATTTGATTAAAACAATCATATATTTATTCATCATATATATATGTTGTTTCCAATTTGCAACTATTATTAAAAAATGATGTTTGAACATTCTTCTACCTATCATGATGGTCATGTATTCTCGTTTTTTTGAGAAATAAATAATTAGAAGTAAAATAGCTAGATCTTGGAGAAGTGGTAACATTTTTAGCATTTGCAAATGTAGTTTCAAGGGAATTTTTAATGATGTACATTCCCACAAAATATGCAAATGCTCTATTTACTTCATATCTTTAATATCATTTATTCATTCTCTGAGAAGTTAACTTGCCTTTCAATGCTATAAAGATATCTTTACATTATCTTCTAGTTTTCAGAATATTGGTTCTTCACTTTTCCACTGTTTCTTTGAACATAACTGAAGCAGGAAAAGGCAGGCGACCTGCGGGAGATGAACTGTAAGCTCTTCGCATATACACCATTGGGCTTAAATTTCATTTTTTTACACTTAGGAGTCATTTACCTGAAAAGAAGCACACAAGAGTGATTTAAATAATCAGTTCCAGTGTGTGTTAGAAAATGTGAAAGCTGACCTGTTTCCTGCAGGAAGGGGAGAAAACATTCCAGAGTGATGATTGGTCCCTGAGTCCAAGGGACTGTGCTAGGCAAAAAGATGTCAGCAGGCAGGGCAGGACAGCCAGCCAGGGACAAGCCAAGCCCAGGGCAGTCAGGATGACCCAGAGAAGGACAAGATAAGATGATGCCTGGAGCTGAGGACTAACAAAAAGCCAGACCCCAGGATGGGCACATGACGACCAAGCTCCGAGCTCCTGATAAACAAGGGTCCCATATTAAACTAGAGGGATCTTCCTGTCCAGGCCATGTGACAAAAACAAGACGATAGCCAGTAACATTAAGCATCTATTCATGTCCTCTGAAGCATCCCATTGTTCTGCTTGTGTTGATAATTTTAGAAAAGTTATAATTGATGGTGCTTGCAAAAGTATGCTTGCTAAGTCCGCTGAGTTCCCAAAGGTTCACTTCTAAGTCAAACTTGCCTTTAGTAACTCATAGGTAGAACACAGTGTCACCCAGAAAGGTCTTAGACTTAGTCATGTGTGTGTATAAAAAAATCCTAGACAAAGAATTTCTGTGGCCTTTTGGGTTTTCAACTTCAGTTCATGGTAGATAACAACCCCCTCCCCCCACCATTTTCCATTTGGTATTGAGAATTTGTTGCCTTTTCTATCAAGATAATCTGCTTCTCTGCTCTTTCAATTTGGATGTGCCTATTAAATAGATTTGGAGATTGGGCAAATGTGGTTCCAGCAACAGCTTGAAAAACACAAAAGCTTTGGACTTTATTTTTCTCCAATGCTTAGAATCCTGAGACCATCATGTGAGGGAATTTGAGGTAAGCTTTTGGAGTAGAAAAATCAGGACCAGGAGAAATAAGACCCCTCAGTCAATCATTATCCAACTGCTATCATAGAATCTGCCTAATAACAGGAATGAATGAATGGGTTCACTAACTGAAATAGCCATGAGTTGACTTCCCTGCTAAATCCATATGCATAAAGTTAGTCTAGCCCATAGAGATCATTTGAGACCCCAGCCAACCCAGAGAATTGTGAGGAAATAATAAATAGCTATTGTTTCAAGCCCTGCTCTTTCAGTATGAATTACTGTGCAAAATCTTAAGTTTCTCTAGTCATCAAATGTTTTTATATGCTATAGTCTTCTTTAAGTTTTTAACATTATATGATTCTCATTGAGAATTTTCTTTTTAATCTTTCAATTCATTCTTTTTCTTGCACTGTTGAATTTAACCAATGCATTTTGAAATTTCAGTATTGTACATTGTAATTCTAAAATGTCCTTTTGATTACCTTATTATAGATGTTACTATATGTCGAGATTTTTCATAAACCTCATCCATTTCCTCCATCCTTATTATTGATGGATGGAATCTATTTAAGTTTTTACTATTAACTCTAATGTTGGGTCTGCTTTAATTGTTTATCGTTTGTCTAGACTATTAATCTTTCTTGCATGCTTACATGCTGTCATGATCAGAATATTTGTGCCATCGTCAAATTCATATGTTGAAATCCAAACTAGAAGAAATGAATTTCTGTCGTTTATTAGATAACCAGTCTATTTTTTGTTGTTGTTGTTAGAGTAACCTGGACAGACTGTACACACGTATGGTAATTCTAGAATTATAAGACAAGACTTCCTTTAAAAGACTTATCTATATCCAGATTATACCATCTACCAGCAAAAATTTTCTTCTTTCATCTTGAAATAGAATAGTTTGAACTGGTAAATTTTTTTTTATCAAATCAGAAAGATGTCTGAGTCAAATTCTATAAAGCTCTGCCTTTAACATTTAGCTCCTTTGGCTGCTCAGCTTTAAAAAGTTCATAGCTGGCAAATGTCCTGGAGGGAGACAGTGCTTGCTCTATGCAGGCTGATTTTTACCCATCCTATCATCAGGGCCTTGGTTCTAGACCAGCTACAAGCTTTTCTACCATTCACATTAAAAAGTGTGCTATGAGGAATCCCTGCCTTTTAGGACGCAGGTGCTCTTCATTTCCAAGTCATATAGCAGTATTATTAGACCACAAAAGCTGAGAATTATTTTAAAAGAAATGCATGTCTTCAGGAAAAATTCATTCTCATTGTCACCAGTGTTAAACAATCTTTTTGTTGTTGTTGTTAAAATGCTTTGTCTTTCCTACTGGAATAGCAAGCATTTCGTGTGTGTGTGTGTGAGTGAGATGTGGCTGTGTGTGTGAGAGAGATGTGGCTGTGTGTGTGTGTGTGAGTGAGATGTGGTTGTGTGTGTGTGTGTGTGTGTGAATGAGATGTGGCTGTGTGTGTGAGAGAGATGTGGCTGTGTGTGTGTGCCTGGTTGTGTCAGTCTTCACACTTCAAAATTTCCAGAAAGAATCAACTTAGAATGAAATGTTCTTGTTTTGAGTTCCTGAGTAATAGCTGTAAGCAAATCATCTCAAAGCTTAACATTTATATCAAGCATCACATCCACTCACTCAAAAATATTTGTTAGTGCTTATTATGTTACAAACATCATTCTAAGCAATGGCAAAACCTCAATGAACAGAACAGTCATAAATTCTGGTGAGGTTTACATTGAGTCAGGGGAAGTAGACAATAAACAATAAACAAAATAAATATGCCATATAAACATACTATAGAATGTTAGTTCATGATAATTTCTAAGAAAATAAATAAATAAACTAAAGAGAACTCAATCCGGATCCAGAAACCGAGATGAAGGGACTGGTTCAGATATCTGTATATATGTGGAGGCTGGGAATAGTCTACCCTCATTATTTCCAAATTCCTCATCTGGGATTTAGTTACTTGTTGAAATTTATTTGCAATCCTGTAATCAATGCAAATCAGAAACGTGCCATTTTTTGTGGTCATTCATGGAAATGAGTGGTAAAGACTTTGAAGCACCCACCACGATGTCAATTCCCAGACGTTGTCAAAGAAAGTAGCACCATGCTTTCTTATTTTAGCTGTTTCACTGTTAACACAGCTCCTTTGAATAGTTAGTTTAATGCTCTCTTTTCATGCTTTTTCCTTTCATGTTTTTTTTTTGTTTTTTGTTTTTGTTTTGTTTTTTTTGTAGTTAGAATCAAACTCATGACCTTGTGCTTGCCAGAGAGGCATTGTGCCACTGAGATATCACTGAACCACTTTTCATGTTTTGTATATTTTGTGCTAGTTATTTCACTGTTAAAGTTAAGTATAATGTCAAGGTGCTGACTAGTATTTCAAAGTGCAAAAAGTGATGTGGTGTATAAATAAATGCATACATTAGACAAGCCTTGCTAAAACATGACTAAAGTGTTGTTGACTATGAACTCAAAGTTAATGAATCAATAATACATATATTTGGAAAACATATCTCTAAGCAGAAACACACAAAAGTGTATATTTCCAATGATAGATGGAACTGTGAGTAGTCAGAATCCTATATTTCCTATAAAAACAATGGTTCAGTATCACTACCAATTCAGTGTCACTGTGACTTTATAAAGCACCAGTATTGTGCAAATAAGAATCAAATGCACAAGTGTATGGACAGAAAGAGAGAGAGAGAGAGAGAGAGAGAGAGAGCAAGACATAGAGAGAGGGAGAGGGAGAGAGAGAGAGAGAGAGAGAGAGAGAGAGAGAGAGAGACAGAGATTATGAGGAACTAGCTTGTTCCCAAGATTTGGTGCGCAGGCTTGGCAAGTCCAATATCTGCACATATCAGGGAAGGAAGTGTTCCCTGGAAAGTGCTAGAGAGTAGTTGAGATTGTGATCCTCAGACAGAATTTCTTTTTTAGGTAAACCCCAGTTCTGCTATTTAAACCTTTCAAGTGATTGGATCACACACACCCAGATTATCCAGGATAATCTCCTTTACTCAAAGTCAACTGACTCTAGATATTAATCATTTCTACAAAATACCATCACAGCAACACTTAGATTAGTGTTGGACTCAATAGCTGTTACAGCCTAGTTGAATTGACCATAAAACTGACCACCACAGGAAGTAACACTGAAGATATCTGAGAGAAGAGTTTCCCAGGTAAAGAAACAGTCAATGAGCCATTATAAGGATCTTGGTTCTTCCTCTAAGAGAAAAAGCGATATTTTGGGCATGATTTTTGAGCAAAAGAAGCTTATGATAAGATTTATATTTTAATATTATCAATCTGATCCTTCAAAATGGATGAAGAAATCAGGTGTAGGGACAAGAAGATGCTTGAGCAATTGATTTAAGATTTTGCTCAGAGCAGTAAAAGCAGTGGTGAGGAGAAATTATCAGTCTTGGGATTTATTTTGTAATTAGCACCTAAAGGATGTGGGAAAATGAAGAGTGACTGAAAAAGAATGGTCAGAAAACAGCTTCATGAGCTTTGCTATGAGTTAATGAGGAGAACAAAGCTGTCTTTAAATGGGAGAAGACTAAGTAAAGATCCTTTGCATGGGGTAAAATATCAGAAATGAACCTGGACATATCTAGCAAATAATTTAAATGGAGCCACTGAGAGGCCAGTAGGTAGACTAATCCATAAATTACAAATCAAAGATTAAATTAGAGGGTCTTTATTTGACATCTGATTGTTAAATCATTTAATTTAAATTGGACGAAGTACAGAAAGGACAGGCAAAAAGAAAGCCACTCGAGGACTAAGTACAGGGTCACTTCGATGTTAAGAGACTTAAAAGAATACAAATAAATGAGTAAATAAATGAGCAAAGACAAGGAAAAATGTTGGGAAAATACCAAAGATGTGAGATTAGCTGGAAACCAAGTGAAGAAATAGATCCTATCACAAAAGAACCATCAACTACCGCTGAGAGACACAGAATTTGGACAAATGTCTGTACTTTAGACTTAATAATGTGGATATTATTCATGACTTGGATAAAAAAATAACACTTCTTTGGACTGGTTTTAAGTGAAAATGGGAAGAGGAAAAATATACACAGGGATTGAAAATAACCCTCTTAGTTTTTCAGTCACATGTACATAATAGATTTTTTGGCAACAACAACAACAAAAAATCACTGGTAAGATATAATCTCCGTCTTTTGAAATAATTGGTCCTGTTTGCTCCCTTGTTCAAATATTAATCTTTCCATATTCCCTTTATTTAATAAGATTTCCCTTTTTCTTCAATCTAAACCCCTAGAATTATAAATTTATACCTCCTTTTCTGTTGTGCCATAATCTTCTCTATATTAATTTTTTGAACTTTATCTCCTTGCTAGAGATATAAAAGAGGGAAATATTTGTGCTTTTACCCTTATATTCTTTTAGCAACTGGTATGATGCTATTTTAAAGCAAGTTTTGAATGCACATTCAAATAATGAATGCATAAACTTTTTTATATCTTCCTATAACTGCTATTGGGAAAATGGGCACAAAATTGACATTTAAAATTTAAAACATGTGCTTTAACTAAACTTTATGAGGGTGATATTAAAACATTTAGTATAAAAATCCCAACTATTGATTTCAAGATTTATATTGTCTGAAAGATTTCTCAATATTTGAGTTTTTAAACAGATCTTCAATTTTGTCATTTTTGCATTTATGCATTTAGAGTTACATGGGATCCCCCCAAGTCTGTCATTTCAAGAAGTAACTTTGTAATGCAAAATACAACCCCCTTATGATTCCCAGTACCAAAAAACTCATTTCCTGCAATTTTAAAAATAAGTTAAAACTATTAAGCTAAATCCACTGCTATGATTTATAACTAATTATGCTTTTTAAATATTTCACTGTATCATCTTTATAGAAATGTTTTGTGCAAAAATCCATAATACAGTGGGATATTTTCAAGATGTCTCATATCATATATGTTAATCACATCTCTGGTTTCTAATGATAGAAACAATGGTGGCAACACAAGTTCACAGAGATATTTATTAGGAGAAAAGAGAGATGCTGGCACTCATGATAAGAAGAAGTATCACCTTTCTACAAGAGTGATGGACTTTCTAGAATGCTTTCAAATGTGACTGACTTCCAACAAGGTTACAGCTTCAAAATCAGAGGAAGAACATCTGATTAGCTTACCTTATTCTATAGATAAAAGAATATAGCTAGGGAAGCACTGTTTGAGAGGCAGTTTAAAAATAACTTTGAAAGGTATTTTTATCTTTCAAAAAGTGATAAATACATGTATATAAAATAATTTCATTCTCATTGATGTTTTGAATGACATACATTGTTTTAATCCTTTCGGTTACATAACAAATAAATTACACATGTGACCTTTGCATCATGCACCAGCCCAAGCACCCAAGATAGTGATCAGGGATCGATGTGTGACCTCCAGTGTCTCCTAGTTGAGAAAGTGTGAAAATATAGATGTAAGTAATTACAGTATAACATTAAGTTAACATGCATGCACAGTTCTGATTGAGGAAATACTGAAGTAGTAAATTTCATTGAGACAGACTTTTAAGTAAAACTCATAAAATTGAAAATGTATGCAATTCTGCCCACCAAGTGACCTTAAGGTATTAATTATTTTTAATCCATTGTGTAAGGTATGTTACAAGACATAGGACAGTTGCTAGAAGTGAAAAGTTTGAAATCCTGTTTCCACTCTTGAAGTTTCTCAGTTTCAGGAAAAAATATATATTTGATAGCACTTCTTCAGTTCTACAAAATGATAAATAGCTGAATATTATTGGAGTTTAAATATTTCTGAGAGAGCAATTCTTCACTCCCTGCTATTTACAAGTAAAACACTGTCTACAAATAATACATTACATTAGCTGTCCTCTTTATCATAAAGCCATGTTGAATACTTGTAACATTTATGAAACGACACCAACTGATTGCAAGATGAGCGTTACCCTTGAGCAAATTATGAACACATTTATTTCAGTCTTATGCGTTTGAAACTAATTTTCTGGTAATATCAAAAGTGTTCATAGAATTAATTTCCTGTCAGTTCAGCAGTATTCAAGTGAATATTTTATGATTTTGCATTAGCTGTATTTGTCTAGAGTTGTGACATGATCGAGTCATTCTCTGAGGGAAACACATTAATAATTAAACTCTGTCCAATGTGGAGTGCTAAAGATGACAGCATAATTGTACATTTCCAGAGACCATTTCGCAAAGCAGAGAAGGAGAATTGCCCTGCCACCATTTAAATGTCAATTTAGAATTTCTTTCTAAACTAAAACAGCGTTTTAGAGAAATGGATGGGGGGGATTGATGTCAAATTTGGAAACTGTTCTCTTTACTTTCTCTTTATTTTAAAATGTGAGCTAAATGCAAACAGCCTGCTTCACTCTTTCCTTCTCATGCTGAATAAACTGTCAGTTAAAGTTCTTTCTTTTGGCAATATAACATCATCAATGTTCTTTGAGCCAGGACTGTTTAAATGATAAAT
Organism: Hydrochoerus hydrochaeris; assembly: GCA_004027455.1. NCBI lineage: Eukaryota > Metazoa > Chordata > Mammalia > Rodentia > Hydrochaeridae > Hydrochoerus > Hydrochoerus hydrochaeris. The sequence continues at coordinate 70,130 of PVLA01008832.1, read as the reverse complement.
ATTACTTGCATAGATTAGTTCCATAGGAAATAGTGCAGCTGACATGAGAAACTTTGATTGGTTTCAGCTCTTACATTTGAGTCTTTTTTAACTTAGATAACTTCAGCAATAATTTAAGATTTTAATCTACTTCGCAGTCAAATGGTTGTGGATGGATCACTGTATGTGTCCTTATTTATGCTTCCCATTCAGATTCTTAAAATAAAGTTATTGGGTTTTTAGAAGTGAGATTTTAAAAATTTCTGAAGCATATATATATTGAACACGTTAAAACTCACATTTGTGCTTCCTACCTAGACAGACTGTGGTTAAGATTGTGACTGGAGAAAACTTAACAAAACTGAGCTCAACAGAAGCCAAGACTAGAAGTCTCACCCCCAATAATTTGAATTTAAATTTGCTGTAGAATGAAGTGAACAGCTAATCCCTCCTTGAACTTCAGTTTATTTTAAATATATATATTCTTTAGAAATGATAGATACTTTCTTTTTGTGAAACATTGGATGAATAATTACAGAATCTTTGAAAAATCCCATTTCCTGAAATTTATCTTAAAGAGATAATACTAGTGATTTAAACATAATGTAGCTCATGATGACTTCATTATAGTAAGAAAATAGGAATTAATATAGGTTAATGTCTAAAAAAAAGATTTGTTAAATAAATAGAATGTATTTGTATCATTAAATATTCTAGTGGAGTAAATAAAAACTTTCAATGACCAGGAAAGTGTTTACGCATCTATATTTTTATTTGTTCGTTCAATCATTCTTCAAATATTCATCAAATGCCAGGCAGCATTCTTGATGTTGGAGCCAGGGCAGTGGGGAGAACAGAAGCACTGATCTAATGGGACCAGCACTGTAGAAGAGAACAAGTAAGAATATGCATATGGAGAAACTGTGTTCAGCACTTATAGGAAGCTATGAAAAGAATCAAGTACATTAAAGAACACCTTGGACAGACAATTATTCAAAGATGGACTCCAGGGAGTACAGGCTGAAACGTTGGACCATGATGCATTTGGAGGCTTAATAACCCAGAATTAGGATTGGGAATCACAGAGCCTCTTGTACAAGCTGACTAGTGTGGTGTGTTTCGGGTCAAGCAGCAAGACAAAATCAGGCTACTTCTGTGTGTGCGTGATGGTGAAGGTTAAACTCAGAGTCTTCGAGTGAGCTACATTTCAGGTGCTTTTTTATTTTTATTTTTTAAATTTCCTTGCTATTTATTTATTTGTTAGCTTTGAGACAGGATCTGGCTAAGTAGGTAAATTGCTCAGGCTGGGCTGCAACTTGGGATGTCTCTGCCTCAGCCTCACAGAGTGCTAGGTCTGCAGATGTGTGGCACCATGAATGACTCAGGTGACCACTACATTGATTAAAAAAAAGAAGGCAGAATCGAAGAAGGAAAGGTGGCAGAGGGTCCATAGTCATTTACAGCCTGGAGGTCGAGGCGGAGGAGTGGGAACTTTACTCCAAATCCAGGAGGGAGCTGCTGAACAGTTTTGAGTGTGGGGGGAAATACTGTAACTTAAAAAGGACACAGTACTTTGATGAGATATTGGGTAGGATATAAAAAGTTTAGAGAGCATTATGCAACACTTATCATTCTGTGGAGGAGGTGTGTGCTGGTTTGGAGTTTTGTAACATTTCTCTGAATTCCTACCTCTACAAGCATAGAAATATACACCCATTTCTCTTCACTTCCTCATCAGTCAGTATCTATCTTAGCACTTTGTTCAGATTATGCACAAAGTAACTTTCTTAGATGAATAAATATGCAAAGCAGTAAGTACTCTTGAGGTTTATACACACAAAATCAATTGCTTTCTATCACCTGTCTGCAACTTTGGCCTTCAAGTGCAGATTCCATGCTGTTCCAGTTAGTGCTCGAGTTCTACAGAGTCTGATCTAAGAGATCAAAGAATATATTTATTTTTAATTCTGTCACAGTGTTTTTGAAAGGTTTAAATGAGTTAATTCATAAAATCCTTTACAAAATATGAAGTCTGTCGAAAAGCATATTTAAATAGGTATGGATATTTGTCATATTTTTGATACTTTCAATGAAAGCTGCATTGTCCTTAAGCTTGTACAATACTATATATATATATATATATATATATATATATATATATATATATATACTAGGCAATTGACTAGGCTCAGAATTCTTAATTAATTTTATCAGAGAAACATTAGAAAGCCATTCCTCAAAATTCATTTATTTAGAATTTAGATATTGAAATGACATTTCTTCTTTTCAACAAACAGCATAAGAAGAGTCTTGTCAAAGGAGTGAACTGTGCAAAAAACAAACAAACAACAACCCAGCAAAAAAAAAGAACCCGCAAGGGACACATCTTCCTGTTTCATTTTAAACATACCAGCTCCAAGTCCTATAAAATCACAATTAAGGAGAACACAAGTCCAGAATGCTCAATGGCTCAGAATTGTGATTGTTATTTTTGTCTTGCTTTTTCAGCACTAGAAAGAGACAAATGGCAAAAATACCCCTGGGTGATTTTTAGAATTTATTCAGAAAATACCTTCCAGACTACATTATGCTATTAAAACCCATACTTACCCTTCCCTACTTTCTAAATCTACATTTACCAACCATGCAATGACTGCCAAAGTTTCAAATAACCTAGAGGTCCTAGATTTTACTATGATTATTAGTCTAGACTAATTTAAAAAACAATATGAAACACTGACTTTTAGAATTATCTCTCTATTTGAAGATAAAACCATATTTTAACAAAATGCTCAATTAAGTAATACGTACTCAATTTGGAAAGGTTGTAGTTAAAAGTTTTCCTGTAATCTGTATTTCTCTTTCAATACAATAAATGTATAATAATCACAGTCTATTGGAGAACTTATTATCTGATTTTTTAAATCAAGTCACTTGTCTTAAATGTAACATTTATGGGAAGCCGTAACAACCCTCAGAATATTATGCAATAGTACATATTTGGTAATGCAGACAACTTTTGGGGAGTCATTTTAAAAACTTACCATAACAAAATTATATTTAAGAAAGGCTTAAAATATGCTAGCAGATAACAGACACATGTACTCACTATAATTTCCTAAAGGTAATATTTTATTAACCTACTATTAGTTGTTGCATGTGCTTCAAAATATAAAATGAGAATTTCTTTGAGTACAATAACAAAGAACCAATTAGTGAGTTTTGTTCTTCATGAACTTTGCATTAGGTTTTAAGTAGTCTAAGATCATAGCTCACAAAAACAGATAATTTCCAAGTTATAGCAAAGCAATCAATAGATTTCATTTCATTTGAATCCCTCTGGAAAAAGTTTTGTTACCTTAAAATTATTGTTGTATGTCATGAGAGGATAATATGTTCCCCTGAAATAGTGGCACATTATTAAGGCACAGCTGCTTCTCTTTTAGAATAGCAGAAGATGGGATTGTTTGTGGCTGGGGGAATATCAGAGCCAAAGTAAGGAGTGAGATGTTGCTCATTGCATAAATTTGCTACTGGCACCTTTCTCATCCTTTTATTTCCTATGTTTTACTGGAAAATCTTTCATCTTTAAGCATCCCAGATAGAACACTGATATGTTTCTGTGACTCATCTAGAGCTTCACCCCTGACCTTTCATCTGACCAGCTCATTAAAATATATATAATTTTAATTCAAAAAGCAATACAAAAACATGGTTTAAAAATCAGAGAAACACATGTACTTAAAAATTAAATATCTTTTCACACTTCCTATTTCAGTTCAAGCCCTAGGTGATTTCCCTAGAGTGAAATTGTGTTAGTTTTCTATATAACCTTACAGAAATATTCTTATGACTTCAAATCTGTGTAAGTTGTAGCTCTCCTTTTGCGAGATTAACAATAGTATTATGTTCCATGTTGTTTAATACCTTCTTCTTTTATATACTTTCTTTTTTCACTTGCCAATTTATCCACCTTTTCAAAGTAGTACATTTTTAACAACATTTTCTTTTTTAAAAAATAGAGTAAATTATTCCATTGGATAAGTAAATTAAAATTACTTAACCACCCATTTATAATGAAATCTGAGGATGTTCCCAGTCGTTGATGTTGAAATCACTAATATAATAGGTTTGTATAAAAGACTTATGTACGTATGCAACATTATTTTCTTATCCAAAGACATAATAACTCTCTACTGATTCAGATCTCCTTGTTCAGTCACCAATCTATCAGCATTTTTCAGGAGGGAGTTTAAGTGTTTCATATAAAGATTTCTGTATATGTAGTGGTCAGTCTCTGACCACTTTGCAAGAGACTATTTCTATTCCATGTACACATTCTAATTTCAGAGTACTTTGTCACATGCCTAAGTCTACTAGCTAATAGATATTAACACAGTAAAAGTTAACTGATATCTCTGTGGCATTGCTTTATTATCTTTAAGGTAGGAATAATAATAATATCCTTCTTTTGATGTTATGAACAACATAAAAAAAGAATGGGTAAAAGAGTGGTAAACAAAATGGTCAGAGCTCGATAAATGTGAAGTACTAACAACATAATTACTAGCATCCTTACTGTTCTATATGTTCCTATTGCACTAAGAATTTCCTATTGATCTGTTTTTTATTTACACCTGTGGATGAAGAGTGCCTTTAAAATTTTTTTTAAATTCCTTTCCTTCAAGTAAATGAACATATAATTGCTTTTTTTCTTTCTTAAGTATGTATGAATATTCATAGCTGAATTTGTCTATAATTGTTTTCTTTATTCTTAAGCTTTCTCAGATTTTCACATTAATGTCTCTTTAAAACTGTATGGGAGTTTTCCTTTAATCTTATCTGTGATTATGAAAAAAAAAGACTAAAATATTTGCCTATGGGCATGTGTTAAAATTCTCCACTAAACCTGTATGTGTGTGAGCGTGCACATGCACGTGTGTTTATATGTATGCGTGTGCACATGCGTGCGTGCGCGTGTGCATGTGCGTGTGTGTGTGTGTGTGTGTATGTAAAACAAGAGGATCAAGCCCAGGGCCCCATGACTGCAAGGCAAGTGTTCTACCAGTGAGGTACATACAAATCCAATCCTTGCCAATCCTTGCCGTCATCTTTTATATGCACTGCTTTAGAACTGTGATCCCTAAGAAAACTTTCTTAATTTTTTTTTAATGTCACTCCCATCAATTTAGGTATTTAACTGCTTTGGTAAACAACTGTAGGAATTCGTGTCATTTTATATCAGTGTTCAGTTTTTGTAATATATATTAAATTTTGTTTACATAGGATTGAGTTACATTTTTATTCTTTCAATTTTCTCCTTACAATTTTTCTTCTCTTATTCATGTCCTACATACATTTTTATCCATTTCCTTATTTTCTGCTTTCTTAAATAAAGTCACTGCATCCCCTGTGGTTAGCGCTGTGCTGTGGCGGCAAAGCAAAGGTTGGTTTGGCCATCAGCAAACTCCTCCCACCCGAATTGCCTTTGCAACTCAAAGATATTTCTGTGCTGATTTATAATTTTGTGACTCATCCATGACCTGCCAAGAACACTGCTGTTGCAAATAAGAGATTTAGTCACCCTTATGTCTCTAATTCCAGGAGCATATAGCTCTGGTTTTAAGATTTATAGAGGTCTGTGTCTTCTCCCTCTGTCTGTCCTTGGCTTGGTCTAACTGTTCCAGTATTTGACAGGTATTTATTGAAGATATAAGCTTAAGGTTGTGGCTGGCTCCTACTTTTATTGGTGAAGCTAATTTTTTTTTCTGTAGGTTTTCTTACTGATATTTTCATTAGGCTTTAAGGTGGAATCAAAATAAGATGCTTTTATGATATCATTTCCAGCTGTGTTCCTTGCTTTCTTTTTTTGTGTTATGACATTTAATTTCACACCTTCATCTACTTTTTAAGGTGATTTTCTACATTTTTCTAAATTAAGAAAGATACTCTTTTAATTTTATCAAATTTTCTCATATCTCTTTTTGTTTCTGAGTTAGTATACTTTGTAGTCTGCTGTGTTTCTCCAAAGGTTGCTAAACTGAAGGATCGTGACAATGAACATGCTGGTCTTTATCACTGTGTCTCCAAAGCAGTGCCTAAAAGGCAGTGGGCTCTGAAAATATTTATTAAAGGAGTATTTCCCCTTTTGATAATTACTTTTTATTTGTGGTTTGGGAAATTCTTCTCAGTGTAACATTATTGACCTTTGCACTTTGAAAATCAAACATGTAAATGCTGGGTTACAGAAGAGATTTTAGGGTATTAGGGCAGGCTGTTTCAAGTACAGGAAAGTAGGGCAAGATTTTAGACCACCAGAGGGTGTCACTTTACCACTTCCTCCCTTACACCATTTACACTTGCCAAATTCCCAATCACCGTCACCTATAATTGTACTACTATAGATAATTATCTCTATATCATTAATACTTTGGTGCTTAAGTATCTCTCACACACACTTTGAATGAGCACTTCTTTTCCAGCTGGCTGCCACCAGAGGAGGTAGTTATGAAAGCTGACTGGCCAGTCTGTAAGCGTCTTTGCCAGTTTTTTTTTTTTTTTAATTTCATCTACTTTAGATGCTTTACATATAACAAAATCATAGTAGAATAGTTACTTGTCAAGTGTTAAGTACACCCAGCAGACTGTAAATCCAAAATAAATCTTTGTGCTTATCAGCAAGTTACCTATTTAAAGAATAACAAACAGAGAAACTTCTTGGGAAGAGGATTACATCATAGATAAGAATCACTTGATCAGGAACCTGAAGGAACTTGTACACCTGCTTTTCAATTTTGCTACAGGCTGACCCTGTGAGAACAAATAGCCACAAAAGTAATGGCCTGCAGCAATTTCGAATTTCCACTTCCTTCTTATACACCTAAAATTGTAGTGGTTTTAAACAATCACGGCTTTAACCTTCCTTAATATTACATGGAAGCCATTTAGTATACCATGATTTTTTAATGTTAACTTCAAAAAGTACAGGAGGGAAATATGGCTAGAGAAGGTTAAATTGTAAGGAAAGATGTTGCAGTGTATCAGATACGGTCTGCAGCGACCAGGCTAATTTCTTTGTCAGGAGCTTCTCAGAGCAATTCCTCAGGCTAATTTCAAATGCACCTCTATGAATTTCAGATGTTTTTACTCAGGTAACTCTCAAAGAATCACTCAGTGGCTGATTACCTAGTTTTTTGTATCTTTTTCTTTCAGCCTCCTGTAATCTCTCTGAAATCCGGAAGTCACAGAGTTAGGTGGCCTTTCTATCAGAACATGAGAAAACCAAAAAAGATGCAATTTTAATTGGCCTGTATCATTTTGTCCCTGTTATAAAGCAAAAATGTTAGAAGCAGTGATTGATGTTGAAGTCTCAATTGAAGACTTGAAATTTATTGATCCATCCATTTCCCTGCTGCCCGGAGAGTCAGATGTCAAAGGCCTCATAGTTTGTCACGGCGCTTAGCGAATGGGTGTCTTGTCCTATAGAACTGAGTGACATTCTAAGAAGGAAATGCTTGTTTTGCTTAGCACTGAATGAAGAGGAAAACTTCTCATGTCAAAGCTTTAAGAAGGACCTGACTGCAATACCTCTTATTCTCTACGTGTTTTACGGAGCTCATACTGAAAGCAGAAAGATTTGACATCACAGCTGGACTATTCAGGATAGATACAGGAATCCATGAATAGATAGACACCAAGAGGACTGAGAAGGAAAAGAGAATATAGAGTAGTGAATAGGAAGGACTCGCGCATGATCAAGGTCTGAGACCGGAAGATGTTGTCATCCAGAGAGGAAGGTCTCGGCAGGGTGGCTGAAGGCCTTCAGAGTGTGTGTGTCGGCAGTTCACTTTGTTGGTGCACTAGCTCCACCTAAGAGCTTCAATTCCTTCAAAACCCTCAGTAAAGACAGTAGTGTCACATGCCAGGTGAAAGACCTTGGTTGGGTCACAGGGAAAAAGAAGAATGAGATGTAAGTTCCTCTTCTAGGTCAATGATTTGGCAAAAAGGGATAATAAGGACTGAAGATGTGATCGCAGTGAAATCTAGAGTTTTTTGGAGCAAAAATTTGCAATAAGAAACAGGTATTGGGAAAATAAGCATAGGTGAGGGTAAGCTAATTTGGTTCAGGAATCAATGTGCAAATAAATTACCACATTGTGCCTTACTAATATAGTGTATTATACAGTATTAAAAAGTTAACTTTTGTACAATGATATAGATGAATCTTATGGTCCTCATAGTGAGCAAAGGATCCAAGAGATGAAGGTCATATACTACATGATTTGATTTGCGTAAAATTGGAAAATTAGTAAATTTAATCCATGCCTGTTAACATCAGAGAATACTGAGTTGGGACAGTTCCAAAAAGCTCTTAGGAAAAGGAGACATAAATATTCTATATTTTTACCTGAGACTAAGTATATGAATATGCAAATATTTGTCAAGCTGTGCACTTAAGATTTGTACACTTTATATCTAAATTATGACTCAATTTAAAAAGTGCTTTAAATAAAAAGCGCAGGTGTGGTGTTAGATCATCTGATTTACTTCTCAGAACTACCCTTCAAGTTAAATATTTTTGCAGTTATTTTTTTAATTTTAGGCTCAAGAGCTTTTGATGGTTGTTTTGTGCTCACAATACTAATAATCACCAGAGTAACTCTGCTTAATGACTCCGTGAAGCTAGACTTTTCTAAACATCTTCCAAACATAGACCATAAAGAAGAAACAGAAGCCTTTTTATTTTCAAGTATAACTTTTTATAGTTTTTAGTAACATTGATCTTTTTGAGACTGAATTTTTTGCATGTTCAATATCACAAACTTTATCTTGTCACTAGAGGGAGCATCTTAATTAGGACCTCTTTTTCACAGCTGAATATTCCTTAGGAAATACGTGCATGTGTCAGTGTCAAGATACTAGCACAGTGCATGCAGTAAAGAAATTTGGCCAAGCATTATATAGTTATGGAATATCATCATGGTCTTCGTTTCTTCGTTAAAAATCAGAAATAAGTACACAGTAATGGAGACCTGTTACATCAGGTTTTTAGGGCAGCTGTAATAAACATAACCAACTGACTTTATGATCAAAACTTATTTCTTCATTGCTTTTTTCTGGAGGTTAGAATTATCAAATTAAATTGTTGACAGTGCTGGTTCCTCTGTAGCAGTGAGGGTGAATCTGTTAGAGATAAGTACTTAAACTGCAACCTCAAACTAACTTATAGATCGTAAAGTTCCAACACTACAGTTAAACCTGAATATTGAGGTTTTAGTTTAGAAAAACAAACAGCTCATACATTAACATCTTTTGTCTTAAAAAAAAAAGAGACAATACATGTGCCAAAGTTTCACCATCACTGTTTATAATTACCATTACCCAAAGTTCTCCTCTTGAATAGAATGCCAGTCATACTGGAATAAGTACCAGCTATATTGAGGAGATTATCTTTGATTAACTAACTACATCTGCAATGATTCTATTGCCAAAATGGGTCATATTCTGAGGTTCTAGAGGTTAAAATTTGAACACGTAATGAAGAGAGCTCAATTCCATCCACACACATTGCTACAGTGTGATAAAATTCAATTCAGAAAAATCACAGTATATTTTGAAATGTTAAACAAACTTTAATTTTTAATGAAAAAGAAATTGCTTAGAACATCTTTTACAACTTTTCCAAAGATGCATCTTAAAATATGCAAAAGAACAATTTATCAGAATTCTAATCATGAATCATTATCTATATAGTTCAAATGTTCTTGTCTTGCTTTTTATAAGCTGTGCTGAATTGAATTTATTCTGACCTTTGATTAAAATGATATATGGGAAATATTAAAAATGCAAATAACCCACATATAAAATTAAGCAGAGATTTGATTTACCCAAGTAACTAAAGAGTCCTACTATAGCTAATGATTTATTCCCTTGCATAAATACCTAATAAGAGTCTAAATTTGATTTTGGCATAGAAGTTCATAGAACTGATATTCTCTTTTTATCCATCTATTCCATAATTTTTATAATGAAACTTCTTGCTCAATACTTAGTATTTAATTTTGAATTAAATTTCAAACAGCTATGATTTACCATATTCACAGACAAAATCCACTCACCATATTTTTCATGGTTAGAATCACTTTCTTCAGCAAAATACCTTTATGTTTTAATTGCTCATAGTTTATATAAAAAATAACACTATCCTATATTGTACTGTGAAAGTCATGTTATTTTTCCAATAAAAATCATGTTTACATACTTCACAAAAATGTATGTTACCTATGAAGACAAAGCAAAACAAAGCCCATGCATTTGGTCAAATTGATGTTGATAGAATTAAAATACTAAAACAAGTGTTTTAGAATTTTTTTTTAGCTTTTAACTGTGAACACTACCAAGGATAGTAGTTGCCTTAGTTCCTAACGTTTTTCTCACATTCATGTGTTTTTAATAGCTAAAATACATCCAGGACTCTTACATTCAACATTAACTAAAAGGATATTTTATACATAAAAATTTACATCAGTTTGCCAAAAGTCTGTAATCCATTTTCTTCCTTCTTGTATGTGTCGGTTTATTACTTTTTGTTGCTCTAGAGAAACATGTGAAGTGTTGTATTTACTCTTCTCAGTTTTCTTGACCCAAATCAGATTAGCAGAACAAAAGCACATGGTGGACATAATAAATAGGCTAGTACTCAATGTAAAGAACTACAGGTCCTAAGAAAGTGACCATTCTGATCAAACCAACTGCCTTCCCTTGCAAAAAACTATGTGATCACGTGTCCATACATACACATGGTGTCACTACCATTGCATTGTTGGTTGCTTAGGAATTTACCCTCAATATCACTTACCATATTATTTAGTGCAAAACAATTTGTTATGGAATAAATTATGTCCTTGCAAATTCACATGTCGCAGTAGAATACCCATGTGCTTCCGAATATGACTGAATTTGGCGTTACAGCCTTTAAAGAAGTCATTGGAGTAAAACGAGGCCATATGGATAATTCCTCACATAACGCCTCTGGGGTTGTCACAGGAACAAGGAGACTCTAGGTGCAGACACACAGACTGAGGATCCATCAGGTAAGGATACGGTGACAGCAAGACCAGTGAGGGACCGCAGAAAGAAACATTCCCACAGCACTTTGACTCCTCTTTGACATCTGGCTTCCAGAAGCATTAGTCAAGAAATTTCTGTCACTTAAGTCATCAGGTTCACAAAGAGTTAGAGTAAGTTAACACAGTCATTCTTCTGTATCCATGTAAGTCTGGTACCAGGATCTATTATAGATATCAAAAGTCATGCATGTTCAAGTCCTTTATGAACAATTTGATAGGGTTTGCATGTAACCTGCATACATTGTTTTGTATACTTCAAATAATATCTATTTTATTTGGGATACCTGTTACAATGAAAATGCCATATAAATATTTGTTATGCTATATTGTTTGTGAAAATGAATTGAAAACCAACCTATATATTCAGTGCAGAGACAATAATTTTACAAATATTATTGATCATAGATGGTTGAGTCCACGTATACAAAATCCAGAAATATGAAGGTTTGACTGTATAGTTTTTCTAAAAATCAGTCAGTACCTTCTCTTAGATCCCTATTCATTTATATAACTGAAAAAGACAATCAAACTATCCTCTTTCTCAGACAGTACATGCTTATTATTAAATTATAAGCCAACTTTAGCATCACTGTTCCTTACCATTCTCTACACAGTCACTGGATCCATGTAGCATGTTCCTTTCTGCTCTTCAAGAGAATTATTGCTAGGGAGTCTGAACATATGAGTAATTTCTCCTGTCACAGAATATGTGACAGATAGGTGTATGATTTACATAAAAGTTAAATCCAATTCAAAATTATTCATTAATAACACTAGTTTCTATTTGTTGTGTGGAAATTGGGGCTTAGAGAGATTACCTGACCTACAAGGATCAGATAGCTCATAAATACAGTGAGGATTCTACCCTAAGTTTTCTTTACACGACTTTTTACGTAGCTCACACTGTGTAAAGCTTACCCATTATCATAGGCGCTTCAAGTTCTCATGGCTTCCGTAGCACAAGTCAGTGTTTTAAATCCGCAGTAAATATTTATCACAGCATTTAGTGCTCTCTGTGTCATTCTATTTACACTCCCATCCTAAACATCTGGCAAGGAAACCAACGCAGGCAAAACAATATTAAAGAATTTGTTTGAACATAGTTCATAAATTCAAGATGAGACACATAATATGTAACAATATTCCATAATAAGTATATTCATTGTATATCCCAAGAATATGCTAATAAAAACACTCCATTTTAAAGAAAAGGTATATAATGAAGATTTCCTAATAAAATTGTAGGAATTGCAACATATCTATAGAATGATGAAAGTGTTGAAAGAATTCTAATACTTCAATTCATATCAAATAAACAAAAGATGGGAACTTGAAAAAATTGGAGTAAAATGTATTGTTTTTTAACAATATGTTTTAGGGGCATTGTTGGTATAAAAAGAAATCATCATATAGACATTATTTATATGAGGCTACAAAAGGGTGAAGCTTGAACATTTTAAACTGCATGCATCGTTCAGAATTGGGGGGAACAAAATTACTTAGGTTAAGTGAGGCTTTTCTAATTAATGATTAGAACACATTGTGCTGTACAAAGGCTAAACAAAAATCACAGCATCTGGTTAGAAAGAGCTCCTTTCCTACAGTATAAGGCTACTTTAAGATCTGAATGCTTCCTCCCTCAATATGTCTGGTTGGAATGCCACTTTATTTATTGGTTCTCTACTGTTTAATGGCAATGCAGTTAAGCTAGCATTTTATTAAAACAGTACAATATTTACCTAAGCATTCAATCTGCATTTAAATCTATGGAATGAGGAGAGCTCTTGTAAATTTTCAATGTGATTTATAGGACACCTTATCAGGTAAAACTCCTTATAAATAGAGGGTGACTTGGGGGATAACTTTGGTAGGGGGCAACCATGGGATGAAAATGCCATTTCTGATCTTTGTTTTTCTAGTCATCTAATTTAGTGGAGACCTTCAGAGTTGGACTCTCGACTCTATAAATTAAAGTACAAGGGAATAAAGTTGTCTAATTGTAACCTAGAGAGGGAAGGAGAATAGTTTTCCGTGACCTATTATCAGCAGAACCTTTAGAATGGCAAAGTAAAAATAGATACTAAGGATATGTGTTTCACAAACTATATTATAATACACACATAATTATTTTCATATTGCATAAGTGATTATATAATTCATTGAAATTATGTTACTTATCCAAGATCATCCTGTTAGTTAGGAGTCCTACGTGGAGTTTGTTTCATATGGTCTTCATGCTGATATGCACGGATGGAATGAAGTCTTGCTCCTGAGAATATAGCAAGGATCCCTTTCTCTGTCTACAGAATTTTTCTCTTCTACCTTAGAAACTATTGCTAGGATCCTTTTTTTCTACTACAAACTTTGCTGAAGTGGAAATGTCAGAGAAAAATCCAATCATTCATTCTTTTCTTTAAAAAGATGCTATACTTTTTTTAATCATTTGGTGTTTCAGTAAACTGTATACAATTTTGTTAGAGTAAATGACAAACATATACAATATCTATAGACAAAGAGAAGTTAATATTTTAAAAATTTAATTCTTACATGTAAAATTTCTCTTAGGAGTAAATTAACATAATGTATTTGTATATTTTTTTATACCTGAAAAGGTAAAATAATCCTTCTTGTAAAAGTAAAGTTAGATTCGAGTATGGAACAAATATAAATTTTAAGATTCAGAGAATTTTTCCTTTTTCCTTTAGCAGCTTTTTTGATTATGCTGAATGGTTAATTGGTTACCTAAATTCTCTCTCCTCTAGCCTTTTTCATAATATGAAGAATGCTCATAAGCATGATTCACATGCAGTATTGATAATTAATTGTAATGAACTCACAACTGGGACCTCTATGATTTTAAACCCATGATGAGCTTGTGTTGACTTTATTGGAACTTATTATATAGACAAACTGTGTAGAGACACAGCTGCATTCAGAAACATTAACTACACAGTTCCACTTTAAATACCTAACTTTGACCAATCTTTTATGCACTGAAAAAATAAAAGAACAAAAGAGGGAACAGTATTCAATGAAAAGTTGGCTGTTTTGGAAATTTCCAACATTTGTACGCCATATGCTTTCAAGGAGTAAAATATTCAATATTTAATAAAATGATCCCAAACTAAAACTCCTTCCTTGCAGCTGGAGTTGTTTCTTTATTTAGAATGGTGTATTAAAACTTCATTTGAGGGAAAGATGATTCAGGCAGAATTCAAGCTTCTCCCAGTAAGACCACTTTTCTCACGCACACTAAAGGTAATGTAGTAACACTCTATTAATGGAAAGATCTAAGCAAGATTAACAGGGCTCTCTAGGTCCCTCCCACAGCCCAGCATGCACTGAAGAACTTTAAAGGCACTCTTTGCATTGGAATTCTCTCATGCATTAGTGCTTAAATCTTTAAAATATCTTTGAAGCCTGTCTGCTGCAGAGCTCCACTTTTAATGAAAATGTAGAGGGGCAGTCATAACTATTTCTGATTATAGTAGATTTTTTTTTTTTTTACAATTTGGCTTCCTTGTATCACAACATTATTTTCATTTGTCTAATAATGAGTCCATTGTAAACCACTTTAAATAATTAAAGTCATGCATGGTGGAAATATATGGTCAATATTTTCTATTGCTTTAGAGTGATATTGCACAAGATAGAATGCCTTCATTTGTTGCTCCTTCAAAAATTCGTGTCAAATCTTCACATAGAGCATCCAACAGTATTTTCATCCCAAAATGTATTGAATATGATGTATTTTTGAAATACTTTTGAAAAAAATATTTTTGAGGGCAGGAGATTTAGCCCAGCTGCATAAGCACCTGCCTTCCAAGCGTGCAGTCATGAGTTCGATTCCCCGTACCAAAAAAAAAAAAAATTTTTTTTTGAAATTAATCATGTAACGAAGGAAATAAAACATTAAGGTATCATTTCCAAATATATGCTTCCAGGTATATATTTTTAAGATATAATCACTGTAATATTTTAACAAAATTGTTTTCTTTGTTGTCTTTTCTAGGTTGGGGTATTTTAGTTTTGAAAAAAATATATAATGTAGATCTATATCTATATCTATATCTATATCTCTCTCTATATATATTAATGTTTGGACTTTGAAGCTAACCTATTCTTCATCGACTATCTTACAAGGCCCTGGCTACATTACTCTTTTGAGTTCTAGTTTCAACTTCAGTAAAATGGTAAGAAAAATGCATTTAGATCTAAGTAGCTGTCAGGAGCTGGACAAAGAATTCTCAGTCTGCTGGGGATTTAGCTCAGTGGCATAAGTGCCTGCCTTGCAAGTACACAGTCTTGAGTTCAATTCCTGGTATAAAAAACAGAACAAAACAAAACACCTCTTAAGAATTCTCAGTCTACATTAAGTATAATTCAACTTCACTAATTTATTTTCCACAGAATTTTTCCCCATGACTTTTTAGCCAGAACTACCCCACTACATTTTACTTTACAGAGAATACAAAGACGGACACCAAGAAATTGTTCTATGGAGCAAATGTCACATGCTTGTTTGATCTAAGATCTCAGAATGTGTTCTCCAAATCTTGTACTTTAGTCAACATTAGAAAAGCTGATCCAAGTAATAAAAGCACAGGCTTTCCTTTACAAGTTGAGGAAAGAATTTTGAAATCTGCTTTTTTGAGATATAATGTGTTTGATTGCAGAGTAATTTCAACTTATGTATTAAAAGTGGAAAAGGTGTTTCAAAGTTTTCTGTAATGAATATGTAAAATAATAAACAATCCAGTAGGCATTCAACACAAGTTTTATGTAAGTATTTTTAAGATAACTTAAGAAGATCTAGAAGAAACGATGAAGTATCACGTGATGTATAAGTATTCAAGGAGAAAACTACAGAATGCAGAAATACTGCTACCAGAAGCCGTGAGGACAGTAGGGACCATGATCCTTGGAGGCACAGAACTAGAAATGCTGAGCTGAACTTCGGTAGCTATAGTTTCTTGCGGGGCATTGTCAATGTGGGAGCCAAAATTTGAGAATATTTTCTTTCCATGGGAAAAATGCCACTTTGGGAATCAGAAATAAAACAGCAGTTTATAGGGACCTTTGGAGGCTTGAAATATAAACTTAGAAACTCAAAGAATAAAATCCCAGTGAAGGTGATGAGAAAAATAGACCAAAGTTAAACTTATAAATAATATATATATATATATATATATATATATATATATATATATATATATTATATATTTATGTTTTAAGTTTTTCAGTGAATCTGTGGCACAACTGCCCTAGCTTTTGGTATTCTTTCATTGTCTAGCAAACATTCGTTAAATTGACTTTAGTATCAAGTAAATAAGTTTATGCCTAATGACATTTTCCTACACACAGATCCTATGTATCTCCCTTGCACGTGTTTAAAGTGCTTGCTTTCTGTCTCAGTTTTAGTTGTCATCATTAACACCGGTTCTTCCAATTACCCTCATGTTTTCACCGCTTATTTCAGTTGTTCAGTCATTGCTCACAAAGGTTGAGACCTCTGTGACTCCCACTCCCTATTTTCCCTGGACACACTCCTTCTGAAAAGCATGTGAGTCAACTGAACCTCTGGTTATTAGCTGAAGCCCCTCGATCCTAGCAGGAGCATTGTGATGAAACTTTGCCAGTTCCTACGCACTCCACTGGCCAGACTGAATGGAAAAAGAGACAACACAGCCAACTCCTTGAGGGAAACTCGGAGAGTCGAAACATTTTTCAGTTATGTATGAGTCTGCTTGAGATTTAATCCATTAATTCTGATCCATATTTCCTGATATGTACCACTTTCGTCCTAGGGGAAAATAAATGCCAATGGATTTAAGGTTGCTTACTTGTCAGGATATTACCTAGATATATTTTTTTCTCCATAAAAACTCTGCTATTAAGAATATACCCAATGAATGGCTGGGAGAATGAGGCAGGTAGATGAGAAATTTGAGTAGTAACAGATGGTAAGAAAAAGTTCAAAGAGGCAACAAGGAAGCTGGCCTGGTGGTTAAGACCCAAGGTGGACATATGGCAGAGGAAAAGACCCCATATATGCATTTATTTAGGACAGGACAGAAATCTGCTAGCGAACTCACGCTGATGGGTCTCCAGCTCTAAAGCCAGAAGGATCTACTTCCCTGTCCCTGTTCCAGCACTTCATGACATCACAATATAGCCTTGATGGCTTTGTTTTCTCGTTCATAAAGCAGGGATAGTAATAAAATCTGACTCAGTTGTTATGAGACATACATGTAGTAATATAGTTAAATGATGTCAATTCTTATTAGCAATTATCATTATGACCATTCTAAGCCAGACAAGATAAGCATAAAACATGAACAAGTAAAATCAGAGAGTGACAGATTAGGATAGGGGATTGATTCAATTTGGGGATTAAATAAAAGAGAATTAGAAAACTCAAAGCAGAAGCCCAGTTCATTATTTCAGACCTGAAGACGGCATCATTTACATGAGTCTCTAACTAGTACCCCCTGGGTTAAAGCAGAGAGCAATCCATGTAACCATTCCCAGTAGATCTGGTTTAAAATGCTAATATTGACATGTAAAACTATCTGCTGAGGTTGGAAAAACAAAGATAACATGTGATACTTGTGTGCATATTTAGTGTGAACTAAAATTGAGCAGTCCTTTTAGTCCTCAAATATGTTGAAAATAAGGTGCTTTACAATGAGAAATATGGTCTCTGGAGAATCATCACAGTATTAACAAAATTAAGCGACTCTGGAAAAGAAATAAACTCTCAGGGCTGATAATGATGATGTGTACTGAGAGAGGTCCGTTTGTGCAGGGGGCAGCCCTTTAAAACTCATAGGATGATGACAGTCAACTTGGATTTAAGAATGAACACTGTGGAACAGTGAAAAATCATTTCCTATTCAAAAGCTCTAATTTTTCATGACTACTAATTTTTTTCCCTTAAAATCCTGCTGGTTGATCACACATTGTTATGGATTCACAGCCTAAACTTTAGCCTGCTTGAGAACCCTCCTGGTGGCAAGGCTGAGTTTATAACAATGATTGGGTGCTAATCACATGCTTGTTAAGAAGTGTAGCTATTCAATTTGCATACAAGGAGGGGTGCTTGTTGCATGAGGTGGTCACAGTGAACCTGACAGCCTTACCATATATGAAGGAAATCAGTGTCTGTTAGGAAACTGTGATGCAAATCACAATATACAATTTATTTCTGACTGACATTTTCACCCAACTAGGTTGTGCTATATGCTACACAAACATGCATAGAAAGAAAAAATAGGAAAAAAAAGTCAAGAGTTATAATTACATTCATATGTCGGCTAATTGGGCCCTTCGGGGCCTTCTTCTTAATTATAAGGGGGTGTACAAAGGAGAAAAATCACTAAAAGCGAGTACAAATAGAATGGATCTGAGTTTAAATGGGCTGCACTGGCTATATAAAAGCTGTAAAACTTGATAGGAAAGAAATGCTATTACTTCTCAAATATCTCCGACACATTAAAAAAAAAAAAATCAGGCCCACAGCAGTGTCCCTGACAGAATATAAGATGAGAGAAAAAAAATACTCTGGCTTTAAAGAGAATACTTAAAAAAAAAAAAAGAAGCTTCTTAATATATATTCTAGATATATGTTTTATTTTATGTCTGTTTTAGGGATGCAAGGAAATTATGGGTTGATGACACCATTTGAAATTATAAGAAAACCTTATGGCAAATTCAATATGCACAAGACTTTTGTAAAGCTGAAAAGAAAATCACATAAATGCATTACACAAATATAACTTTGAAAATCTTCAGAAAACGCATTCATTTGTAACATGTATAGTATTATTTTGCAACAAAAACACAAGTATATTTGGATCTCTGACATTAAAAAAAACTATACATTATTGCTCTGATAACTCTTCAAGTAAAATTTCCAGTAGTGTCTCTTTAGTTTCTCCTGGGTATTTAAAATGGTAGAAAGGGTGGAGAAAGAGTGCACCCATGCTGGAGTAAATCAGGAAACTTTTACAGGGTTGTAATTCATCGTATTTCACATCAAGTGGTACTCTTTTGACATGTCTATAAAAATCTGAATGTTTATAGTGGATGTGTATATAATATCACATTACACCTCATAACCAAGATAAACTGGCAAGAACCCTAAAGCTCAATAGGAACAAGATTGTCTTTATCTCTTAAAACTGTCATTTTAATTCTCCACACTAAACAAAGCTATGGATACAAAACGACTTAAGTTCCTGGTGGCTGTTAGACCACGATCTTGTAATGTTTTGAATTTAGTACCTAATCAAATTGCTTTCCTTTTAGTATTCTTCTCTTGATTTATGTGAATTGATAAATGGTACCCTCCTTAGTGTACCCAAAGGAACAATGCATTTTATAGCATTCTAAATGCAAATCCCACTCCCAGATTTATGCCATGGACAAGGCAATCACACTATTAAAAAGAATTTAAACGGAAACCCAGAAAAATGAAATGACAACTGTAGAGTCTGACAGTGCACAGACACTGGCCCTGACACTCCGCGGGCTGCTGTCACAGAGTCAGAGAGCCGGGCAGGCCCAGTCTGCAGCCTGCGACTTCAGTTACTTTCTATAGAGTTGGAATTAAATGCCCAGTTAATACAAAGGAAAATTTCCCTTGTGCAAAATCTAATCAAATGTATTATGTCTATATTATAACTACCATTGCCATGGTTATTATAATTCAAGTTCCTAATTATGAGTTGAGTTCATAAAAAGAAAACTGGCTTTCATTTGAGCAGCATTTTAGACATGAGAAACACTCGTTTTAGTACACAGGTTTGAATTCATGATTCTCATGGTTTGAATAAAGGTTTAGTACACAGGTTTGAATTCTCATTCATCATGGGCCTAATTCAACCCACAGATACTGACACTCAACTCTCCATGCAGCTGGTTTTATACACAGATCTTGGGCTCAGTGTAAGAAGAAAAGTAGGAAAATTGATTCTTGAGAAGGGGAAAAGTAAACTTTTCATATGGCAGGTTAGGACAAAATTCTCTAAATCAAAACTAAACTTCAGGGCTGAACAGTCTGAGCTAGGCATGTTTGAAAATGTCACGGAACCCTGGGTTGCCACCACTGTCCATCAGATGCTCTAGGGTGTGTAAGTCCCACACTTACAACTGCTCTACCACCTTCACTGCCAGTTAGTTGAAATGGAGCTAGCTGCATTTGGGACCATCATGATGCATTATCTAGCTCATAAAACTTGAGGATTGTTAATTCAGATGAACTTGCAATGTCTAGCCTCAAAGGTGGTCATTTCACAAGGCAGTCATAGTTATTGGGTTTGTTATTCCACTTCTGAGTGTCTTCCCAAAAGAATTAAAAAACTTCATACCCACAGCAATATATGTGCAACCAAGTTTATCGCAGCACAGTTTGTAATAGAAAAATCTTGGAAACAACCCAAATGCCCATTCACTGTGGAACAGATAAAAAGTTGTTTCTTTTTTATGTGATGGAATACTACTCAGCCATAAAGAAGGATAAACTTGAGACTTTCATAGATAAATTGATGCAAATAAAGACCACAACTGAGTAAAATAAGTCACACTCACATATGTAAACATTGTATAGTATTACTAGTGTGTAAAGCTGAATAGGTGAATAGGTCCTAAAATATACAAACTATAGATGAGAGCTATGATGGAGGATAGGGGAGATGAAGGAAGGAAAAAGGAAAAATCGTATTTATATATTATATGTATATACACATACATATAAACAAAATACAAAATAATAAAAAAAAACTGTGGTTATTTAACTCAGTATAAAAGCCCTCAGTTCAATCCCCAGGACTGCGTGTGCACACATATGCACACACAAAATAAAGAAAGAAAGGAAAAGGAAGGAAGACAGGAAGGAGGGAGGAGGAGAGCTGTTTCAAAGCCCAGAGGTGCCTGAATGATAGGGTGTTGCCATGTTTGGAACAGGCAGGATGCCAACCACCAAATTCAAAGTCTGAAAACAATATCGAAAGCCTCACTGGGGTATTCTTGTTAAAGTCAAACAAGGTTCAATAGATTTCCCAAGTTGTAAGAAATATAATACTGATCAGAAAAGAAAATCTGTCCCCAGAGCATTTATTTATATTTCTGTACAATGTATTTTCCAAGTGTATAGAATATACAAAGAGATGAATTGTGCCCATTTTACTAATCATCATGTTCACAATTTTCGGAACATGCAGTAATAGGGCTTCGTTAAATACTTGTTAAATTAACTTACATGTGAGAAAATGTTATTTTTGAATGCATTTTCTCTCAGGCTTTAAAAAATACACTGCTATTATTTTCTACAATATACATTAGGATTTTTTAAACAAAGCAAAGTAAAAATAAACCTAATAAAGTGCTTACACTTAATGTAGTATGTGTTGAGCACAATAATTTAGACATTATATACTTTTAACTACTTGATAATGAATGACTCACTGAAGGAAACAAAGACTGAGTCTTCCCAAGAAATGAAGAGCTTATCGAAGCAAGGACCAGGCTGGAAAATGAACACTCCATGGCTCGCCACTAGCACTGAATATATGCCACTCGAGGTTTATCCTGGGGTGAAGATAGTCAGTACTGTTTCTTCAAAATAAGCAAATGTGAGAAAGCTCTTTCCTGGATCCCAGCTGTACTTCAAGGTCCAGGGTGGAGACGGAGAAGAAGTCCTAGAGATGAACAGCACCATTTCTAGAAAGAGGGGAAGCTGCCTGGACTGGTGTTCAAAACAGTCACAGGTAAAATCGTTGAAGACACTTAGGACATTTGACTTCAAAAGAGGAACTTAAAAACTAGATGCACTTTTATGAATAATCTTGGAAAATCCCAGGGGTATTTATGCAACCCAAAGCAGAGGACAGATATGAGTGTAACTGGAATTAATTGAGTTCACTCTGAGACACAGAAAGGGAACTAAGTTTTAAGATGTAAAAAATGTAGAGAGCTGATTTTGCTGGTCCATCTCTACACTCTAAGAAAAACACAATTGTGAAATAATATATTTCAGAAATTGACATATTCAGTTTGTCGAGTATGTATTTGTCAAACATAAAATACATCTCAATAACAAAAATGCAGGTATAGATTAATAAATTATTCTCCCCAAGAGTCGAAATACTCTGATAAGAATAATCGCATCTGCCAATAGTTTAGCCTTAAAGGGTAATTTGAGATTATTAGGTTGTACTTATTTAAGAATGTAGAAATAGTTTGTAATACATATTTTAAATTTAACTTTTTATTATAATTATTGGGACAATCTAATTGAACATATAATGAGTGTCTTTGTGAAGTTTTCACGCACACATATACCTTCCACTACCTACCTTCCGCTCCTTCCACGATCATATCTTTTTTCTAGCTTCCACATAAAAAAATGTGATGTTCGTCTTTCTAGGTCCATATTGTCTTTACCAATTTAGTTACTGACAACATCTGGGATAATCCATAGCTGGGCTATCGTGAAAGGTACCATGCTCTACGTGGGCACCGGGGAGCGCTACTGTCTGCTGATTTTGATTAGTTCAGGTGCATGTCCAGGAGTGGCATAGTTAGATCTCACCAGTGGTTCTCTTACTAGTTTTGTGAGAAGTCTTTATACTGAATTTCAGAGTCAGTACCAATTCATATTCCAGTTAACAGTGTGCAAAGCTTTCCTTTTCCCTGTATTATCACCAGCCTTTATTATTTATTTTCTTAATGATACTCATTCTGACAGATGAAATGTAATCTCAGTGTAGTTTTGATCTGCAGTTTCCTGATAGCCAAAGATGTTCAGCATTTTTTCTTATTCTGGACTCTTTGTATTTCTCCTTTCCAGAAGTGACTGCTCAGTTCATTCATACATTTATGGATTATAAATTCTTTTGTTGTTGACTGCTTGAATTCTTTACATATTTGGAATATTAATCTTCTGAAAGGTGAACAGCTTCTTGTATTCTGTAGGCCGTTATTTCACTTTGTTCATTGTTGCCTTTTTTGTGCAGAACTGTTTTAATTTAACATATGTCTTGCTTTTATTTCCTGAGTTATCTGAGTCCTGTTCAGAAAATTTTGCCTACATCAGTATCTTGAAGTTTTTGCCCTATATTTTCCTCTAGTAATTTCAAAACTTCAGCTCTTAGGTTATGAATCATTGCAAATTGAATATTTGTATAAGATAAGAAGTAAGAATCTAATTTTAATTTCCTACAGATGTATACACAATTTTCCAAGTACCATTTTTTGAAGATGCTACCTATTCAAAAACATGTTTTTTGGCTCCTTTTTCAAGAATCACTTGGCTGCTGATGCATAGTTTTATCGTTGGTCTTCTGTAAGTTACTACTATGCTGGTTTTGTTTTGACATGGGACATATATATTTTAAATTAGGATTTTATTTCACTGTTTCATCCACTGCTTGCTTAGAATTGCCAACAATGTTTTCAGTTTGTAGTTCTATCTTCTATGTAATGTACCTTAGACTTAACGTTTTGAACCCCAATCTCCTACACTGTAAAATACATAAAATATTTGTACTGTGTAACTCACTGTTAGAAAGTCCAATGACGCAAAGTGAATAATCCCAGATACATTGTAAACATGCATGGGAGCTACATTGCTTATTAGTTTACATGGATTATTTCATTTAACATTCATGGTTGTCTTGGTATTACTATTCCAATTTTTTAAAAAACCCTTACAAAGTAACTCCTATTACCACTTTTAAAATAGAAAAAAACCTGAAAGCTTAGGAGCTATATATTTTCCAGAAAGTCACTCTATTATGAAGATATTTGGAGCACTTGAGTGAAATTTTAAGTTGAATACATTGTACTCAGCATCATGATACTATATATATTAATCTCTAATATGTATGATACTAAATATTTGATAATCGCAAAGCTACAAAACAGTTCACAAAACAACATAAACTGCTTATACATATTTTGCTTTGCCTGTTTGTTTCTACAGCGATTACTTTAAAATAAAAACAATTATATAGTGTATTGAATTTAATTGAAATCAATAAAAAATGCAGATTATGTGGGAAAGCCAACATATTACCACTAAGAAAATGCTCTGATTGAGCTTATTTTCCTCTAAGGAATCTCAACCAGATACGACTGCTTAGCTGCATGATTCTTTTGTAGTACACATGCTTTTATCTGAGTACAATTATCACATGCCCAGAAGCTCTGTTACCATAAATCCTTGCCGCAATAAATTCATGCTATAATAATTTTCTTTGTCATTTTTGTAGAGATTATTCAGTGAAACACTAGTATGCCTGAAAGGCATAATTACTGTGGGTAAACTTTTGGTGTTTATGTTTGATACACAAAACTACCACAAAGATAATTGTTTAACTTGTTCTGGTGATCTAGCAATAGTGGTATCCATACAATACACCACAAGGAATTCTACAGGGGGGAAGTTCCAAGAACATCATTATACTAGAAGTGGAGTTTTTAGGAACTAACAAATACTTTTTTATTAGTTCAACTTGTTTAAAAAATAATGTTGTAGAAAGAAAATTTTCTGTGAGATATGAAGGAACCATGATACATATGTACATTACAAATACAACAGTCTTGTAACCTCAAAACTGTTAAATGGACTTCAAAATCCTTCAGTGAGTGTGGAAAATAAAACTAGAAAATTAGAATCATATAGTACCTCAAGGTATTTAAAAAATTATTCTAATTTCCATAGTTCTTAAGAACAGAGACATAATTTGGTCAACATTTTTAAAAGTCTTGAGACATGTGAGGCCAAGGTAAACCTGTAACATGGTTATGTGACTGATACAACTCCAGACCTACTCCATGTCTGGTAGGAGTTCGTGTTCTCTAAAATCAAAGAATGACTTTTAGGAACAACAGAGATTAAGAGCAGAAATATTTATTGAGAGAAAGAAAGTTTCTGTCTGAGGCAGAGATAGAAGAGGTCCTGAGTGGGTTGCCAAAGATTCTGTCTTTTCTAGGGATTTTCATAAAGCAAAACAACGAGGTGAGGTGGTTCCAAAGTGAGGAAAACCAGGAATGAGGTGAGACAGGACTATGGTCAACCAATCAGATTAATTGTTCAGGTAAAACTGACCAAATTCAGGACAAATGGGGAAGCGAGTCACGTAGTCAGCAGGCATTCACAGAGAGCAGTGACTCTTCCTGTAGCGGGCTGGGATGGGGACTCCTGGTTTCTCAAGGTGATCCGTACCTAAACCCTAATGGTTATACTTAGTGTGTGGTTGCTTTGGTTTTGTCTTCTGTCTTGAGATCTGGCCCACAGCAAGAGGTGTGTGTCTCCTCCAAGTTGACAAGACATCTGGTCCTCTGTGCTGACTTCCTCAGGGACCTAGTCCTCTCTGACTGCCTATAACATTTCTAACTATCTCAGCTGCCTGTAACAATGCCACAGAACTGAATCTCTGAATCTTAAAATCAAGTCAGTACATAAGAAAATGAACCCTCATTGAAAACAAATTGTCAGTACAAAAATTTAAATTGCTTTGAAAACAGACAATGTAGAAATATAGATATTAAAGTTGCTGCTATTAAGGACTCAAAAACTAAAGTCAGCAGACATTTTAGAGAAATCTTGAATTACTTTAAGAAAACATAAATTACCATAAACAGATTTTCAGTAGAAATATGGAGCTGAATAACCCAGTGAGATGTTATATAGCAGTGAGGACCATGTTATTAGAAAGCAAGGAGGTTAATTTCCCAGTTTGTGTAGTAGTCACATGTTTGTAAAAGAGGCTTGAAAGGAACAATTCAAGCAGGACCCTTATTGAGCTGAGGCTATTTCCAAGCAAAGTGTTGAAGGCGGTGCCTTGCTTATTCTTGCTACTAATTATAAAATGTGAGAAGTGAGTGCCAGATTGAAAGTTGACCTTTTAAATGTTATTATGAACTGTCATGAAGTTTTGATATAGGAAATTAAGAATCTATCCAGGTGATAAAAGATGCTAAATTCAAATATGGCTGCCTAACATGGAACATTCAGGAAAGGATAAAGGTATGGCTGTGTACTGACTCATTTGCAGAAACCTTGCAAATATCAAGGATCAGAATATTATGTCACTTCTGACTGAGAGTGACTTATAAAACTCAGTCAAACCAAGACATTTAGAAAGCCAAAAGTCATTGTTCACTAAAGCTAAAATCAGAAGGATGTGTCTAACTCATATCCTATATTTGTACCAAAATTTTATATTATACAAGCATTGAGTTTGTACATATTCTGGGATTCTGAGCTCTGTTCAAGCCAGATAGATATAGACAGATGGAGAGAGAGAGAGAGAGAGAGAGAGAGAGAGAGAGAGAGAGAGAGAGAGAGAGAAATGGAGAGAGAGATTTTGTTTCTTTCTAGTCTGGAGATGGAGAGAATTTCAACCCCAAAAGGGAAGTTAATCCAATTTGGATGAAATTTTAGACTTTTGACCAGACAAAATTTAGATTAAAATTTTGGAATCTGAAGTGATGCTATAATAGAATGAGATTTTTGGAGGGAAAATGCATTTCATATTTTTCAGTGAATTTGAATTATTCAGGGATCAAATTAGGAAACACAGTAGGCACAATTCTAAATTCTAAATGTGCCTCAAATCTATTTTCCTTAGTTATTTAATCTATATACAGTTTGATGATATGTCACATATATCTATGGAGTCCCAAATTGGCTGATCTCAAAATATGGTGATTATCTGGGTGGGTTCAGCCCATAATCAAACATCAAGTAAGTCTTAAAAGTTTTCATAAGCTGCTAGCAGAGGAATTCAGTGATATTCACAGAAAGAAGAAACTGAGTTTTGAATTCTGAGATGGAGGAGTTTCCACACATATGATCCCCAGACATGAAAACAGCCTTCACCTGACACCCAACAGGAGAATCAAGACCTCAGCTGTACAACCAGAGGGCGCTGCGTGACCTGGGATCTAAAGGAGCGTCAACGGTTTCTTCCTCAGTCTCTGAAACAGTTTGGCCTGACATAAGCCTTCATTTTACCTGGTAATAAATACCCCACCCAGAGAGCTCAGCCCAGCCTGCAGTTAGGAGCTGTATACGAGTGACCTATATTTATTTAATTAAAATAACTTCCATTCAAAAATTTTGATACATTATTTCATCAGTCTAAATGGCATACTTAAGAAAATAGTGTGGGGAAAAAAAGGAAAAAGACATTTAATAAGGGGACAATCACTTGAAGTGATTAAACACAGGGGAAAGACCAAAGAAGAAAACTGCAAATTTGACTGAATCTATCATTTAAATTTGTTTTTACTGTTTATTCAAAATGAAGTAAAATATGGCAACATAATGCAATTTAACTATTTATTTCAAATTTAAATTTCATATAGAGTTAGGAATTCAAGTTCTAGGAGCTTTATCTTCAAAATTTAGGAAACACAAAACTGCCTGAAAAAATAAATTCCAAGGAATGAATAAAGTATTTTTCTAACTTCAAAAAGCATCTTATTATAAAAATTCCTAAACTAAAATTATATTTTCTTTGAATTCTACACAAAGGATGTGTGCTATAGTTTGTCATTTTTAAACAGAATACATTTAATAGGGGCATTCACATGTCATATTAGCACAATGTAATCAGTGTGATTGAAAAATACTGTTTAAATTTAATTTTTAAAAATTTATTGCCACATTGGGGATTTAGCTCAGCCGCACAAGTGCCTGCCAGGCAAGGGCAAGGTCATGAGTTCGACCCCAGGTACCAAAAAAAAATTATTGCCACAAAGAATACATTGCCCTTAATCTCTCTAAAAATACTTTTTATTTCTCATCTTTTTTTTTTTTTGTCTCTTAAAATGAAACAGTTCTGGCAGTCCTTTTTCAGAAGTGTCTTTAAATCCACTATCAAGATTGCCCTCATGTTCTAAATCCATTCAAAAACATTTGTTTTTCATGGTCATTTTGATTTTTAGAAAAGAGCATTTC
This sequence comes from Hydrochoerus hydrochaeris, assembly GCA_004027455.1. Taxonomy (NCBI): domain Eukaryota; kingdom Metazoa; phylum Chordata; class Mammalia; order Rodentia; family Hydrochaeridae; genus Hydrochoerus; species Hydrochoerus hydrochaeris. The sequence goes on along the minus strand of PVLA01008832.1, from coordinate 42,050 downwards.
CTGAATCTCACACCTGAACATTCCCTGAATCTCTCTCACACCTGAGCATTCCCTGAGTCTCTCTCTCTCACTCTCTCTCTCTCTCTCTCTCTCTCACCTGAGCATTCCCTGAATCAGAAGCGTTCTCTGAATGGATGAGGGCACATCACCATGTTCTTAGAAGCCTATGATATATTTCTAACACACAGTTTTCAATTAGTTTATCATTTTCTTTCTGCTTGAGTTTGAAAATTCTGGTCGTATGAAAGCAATAAGCTCACAAGAGAAGACAAAATCTGTCAAGATAGATGGAGACACAGAGAGACAACAAAGAACTAAAATATACAAACTAAATTTGAAAAACACTGTAGAGCAGAGTTGTTAAAAATTAATTGAATGCATTTGGCACATTACTGTCTTTAATAAAACTGTTTAATAAAATGCCATTTAAGTGCTATTCTGCTAAACCACAGCAAAAGAATTAAGGCCTCCAAGTTCTTTAGATAGTTCAATTAATACATATACAATGAAAAATGATTTTAAATTTACTTATAAAGGGAAATTGAAACAAGAACTACAAAATGAAAGATGATATAAAAGACAACAAATTTGAAAAAATAATCAGACCATGCACAAACACAAACAAAGAGTATAATCACTGAAATCAAACACTAAATAGATAGGTGAATACAAAAATAAACAGAACTCTCGAGAGAATGGATAAAATAGAAGAAATATCTGGAAAATACTCCACAGAATACATGATACAGATCAAGAAGATGTGAAACCAAGACACTAAGAAGCATGGAACATGGCAATAAAGTGTTTAAATTTCTTCTAACCTACTGTGTAGAAGTCAGGGGGAGAGATTTGTGAGAAGTCATAAAAAGAGTAGAGAGAAGACTATGAAAGAAGCAATACTGGCAGGTAAAACGAATGGAACATTTACAGAGTTAGAGAAAAACAAAAATATGTAGGCAGAAATACAAGCAGACTAAACAAAAGGAAATCCATTATATTATTGTAAAATAAATTACAGTAATGTTAAAGTATATAACATGCCGAGAGCAAAATTAAAAGAGGGAAAAAAATGATTTCAAGAAGTTGAAATAGCATAAGGCTATAAACACTGTAAAATAATACCATCCAAGTCGTGCAAAAAAAAAACCACTCTGTTGATTTACAGTTGGGCATCCAACTAAATCGTTACTAAAAATCGTGATAGAAATAAAGATATTTGGAAAAAGAAACTGAAAAAGTTATGTCACTAACAGGAAATCATGAAGAATTATTTCAGAAGGACAAAAAAAGAGATTTAATCTGGGAGACACACAAAAATGCCATGCAATGAAATTGAAAATTATACAGTCTCTGATTTATACATAAACTTTATATATAAAAGTTTTATAAATAAATATGGTAGTTTAAACAAACATTCATATATAAAAGACTTTAGACAATTGGGGCTTTAAAATATTATAGTAATATTCAAAACAGTTATTTCTAAGACAGAAGAGACTGATCACTGTAAAATTGCTATTTAATAGTTTATGTTCCCCAAACTATATACTCTCTTCTATTAGTACGACTATGTCACTGATCTGTAAGAAGAAATTGAGAGGAAAAGAAACATTCAAAGCATCTTAACAGACCAAATGTTATAAAATTTAGTATTTTAAAGGTTTGGCTTGTATTTAATCTGTGTATTTATTTCAATTTTCAATTATTTACATGTTTATTTTATTTTATAGAAATGTAGTCCATGAAAAATTAGAAAGTTTGAAAAAGCACATGCTTTCCCATTGATAATATGGCAGGCATTGTCCAAAATTTTTTTTTTGAGGGGAAAGAATTATAGAAATTATCTTTAGATACATAAAATTAAATCAAATAGACTATTAAAATATGAAAGGTAATTCAGAGCAGAAGAAAGACAGAATAAAAAATAAGACTCCACAAATCTAAAATGAAACTAAAAATTAAAAAGAAAAAAAATTAAAGACTACAATTTAAAAAGTGAAGTTAGAAGAGAAACACAAAATAAGAAAATTGAATCCAAACATATTAGTAACCCTGGTAAATATAAATAAAATACATTTATTGTTTCAAATACATATTGTTGGAATAAATTGAAAATAAAGATTTATTCTATTTGCCATTAGCAAGAAACCTAGTATCTCGGCATGTGGAACATTTGCAAATAAAAGGATAAAGAGATGGAAAAAAACCTATCAAGTTAAAAAAATAAAAACCTGAAATGTTGCTTTTTTAAAATGAAAATGTAATATTTAGGTATTCAAAGCAGTTGCTATCTACTGAGAAGAATTAAAATTCACCAGAAAGAATTTTTACCTGTATATAATAAGAAATTCATTTAAAAAAACTATAAACATTAAATGCTTAAGAAAAACACTGGATCTTAGTAAGTTTGGCATCCAATTTAAGAGATAGATAGCAACATACCTAAATAAGACACGAATAAAAATGATATAAACATAACAAAAATAATTATCAAGGACACAGGGAAACTCAGCAAAGCCCATATTAAGTATTTTGTGAAGACTAAGAAAATGATATAGTTATCTTAGGACTAATCAAGAAAAGGTAGAGACTGGTCAGACAAATAATTTTAGTAATTAAAATTACTAAAAAGAGACCATAAAGACCATAAAGTAGTTATAACTGACAAGAGATTATAATGTAAAATTTCAGGTAAATAAATTGTAAAATGAAAATCATGTAACAACCCATTCTATTTTCTCTTTTAGAGTTGCTTAAAGCAAAAGAAAAAAAAAAGAAAAAAAGATAAACAAATGAAATTTTGAAATCAAATCAATAAAAACAATAATATTAAATATATAACTCACACCCTATAAAATACAAAGGTCTAGAATATTTTCAGAGACTTATTGATCATTAAACATTTACAACATTTACCAAAAACAGAAAAGTTCTAAAGCCTGACACTTCTTCTATGAGACTGATATATAAACTTGATATTAGTTTCTGGCAAGAATATTAATATTAAAGGCTAATTATAAGCCAATTTCAAAAATTAAACAGTAGGTTTAAAATATCCTATCACAGGATCGGCAAAATTAATGTTTTTTAATAATGGAGGAAACTAATCATGAACAACTATGTTATCCTTGCAAGGTTAAGATAATTTATCTCTAGCTAAGCAATAAATGTAATTAACCATAATATCAGAGTAAAGAAAAAAAAACACTTATTGTGGCTTCAGTATGTTCAAAATAAATCACTTAGAAAAACTTAACATTCATAACAAAAAATGTTCTGTCATCTCTTTAATAATAGGTAACCTTCTTAAATTATAATGGAATTTACCAAAATCTAGATTCTCATTACACTCAACCTTGTAGTGGTAAAAACATCTCTTTAAAATGAGAATGAAACAAAAGGTAAATCTTCTCTCACTATAACACACCTTATATGCATGTTATATGTGTATATATGTGTGTCTGTACAAAGTGACATTTATACAGTGATTGACCTTAATTAAAATTTTATATGTGAGTATAAAATAAGTGATGCTATATAAGCAAGCTAGCATAATTCAAGATGTATAGCTAGGAGATTATTGCCAGCTAATATGATTTGTAAAAATGTTAACCAAATTAGTCAAAGGCCAAACGAAAAGGATACATCAAAGTACTTGACAAAAGAAAAATAAATACCCAAAATATCATTAATTTATTTTCACACATCAATAAAATACATTATTGGTTATACAGCATTAACAAAATAATCAAAATGGACTATGTACATGTACCAACTCACCACAGCACATTTAATCATTGTGTCCTGTAAACATGCACTAATCAGAAATTCAAAAAGGAAAGAAGAAAGGAAAAAAAGAAAGAAAAGAAAAGAAAAGAAAAGTAAGAAAACAGCCAGACGTGGTGGCACACACCTATAATCCCAGCACTCAAGAGGATGAGGCAGGAGGATCGCTGCAAATTTGAGGCCTGCCTGGGCTACAAAGTGAATTCAAGGCCACTCTGAACTGTGTAGTGAGACTCTGTCTCAAATGACAAAAACCAAGAAACAAATAAACAAATTAATAAAAAAATGAAAAAAGAAAGAAAGAGAAAGAGAGAAAGAGAGAGAAAGAAAGAAAGAAAGAAAGAAAGAAAGAAAGAAAATGCACAAAATTCCAGACAATATAAAGCATGGTACTTGAGGCCAAAGAAGAAAAGGCCATCCAGGTATGGAAGAGCCCACAGGGGAGGATTTACCAAGGTCTCTGGACCCATTTTCATGAACATTTTCCTGATTGCAATAAGGAGTCATTGGACAGGGAGGAGTGTGTAATAGACAAGACCGCATTTAAATTTAGGAAGATCCCTCTGACTTCAGAGTGGACAAAGGACTGGAGGGGGTCATTCCCAGTAGAGGGAGCCCATTTGTGTAGCCCTGGCAGGGAGTTCAGTGAGACAGCACAAGCATAGACAAAGATACACTGCATTTTATAGCTTTGCACTTATATATATTTTTTACTTCCTATTTGGTAATTAGTATTTGCTCAATTGCTATGGCTTGAATACTTATCCTCTAGACTGCATGTGTTGGAAGCAGGAGCTCAGTGTTGCTATGTTAATGGTACAGTATTTGGAGGTGGGAATTGTGGGAGACAGTTGGATTACAGGAGCTGTGGCCCCATGAATGGATTGATCCATTCAAGGATTAAAAGACTGGTTGACTTCCAAGGGAGTGTGTTAGTTATGAGAGTGGGTTTGTTATAAAAGCCAGTTGGCTCTCTGTGTAGTGCCCTGTGCCCACTTGGAACTCTACAAAAAGTCCCCACCAGCCTAAAGTCCTCACTAGACCTGTCCCAATGCTGGACTTCCCAAACTCCATAGCCATAAGAAACGAAAGTATTCTCTTCATAAATTACCCAGTCTGAATACTCAATAATAGCAATGTGAAATGTCAATGTTCCCTAAATTCATCTATAAATTTGATGAAAGTTTAAATAATGTTATTACAGGTGTAATGAAAATATGAAGAAAATATAAAGGCTCAAAATGCTAACACTTTAATGAGAAAAATGTTCTCTTCCAGGTTGCAAGGTTTATTTTCAGTTTATGATAAATACATTAATGTGAAATTTCCTCAGCCATAAAGAAATAGACTAATCAAAAAACTAGAGACAAAATAGACAGGACCATAGAATATGAATATTTATCTATCTACTTATTTATTTATGCAGAGATGTTATTACAAGTGGTGGAAGGTGTGGGCAGAGAGCTTGACTACTCAGTGACTTCTGCTGTGACATTTTCTAGTTATAGATAATGCAATAAAATTTTATTATAGTAATTCTAAGAGTAGTGAAGAATCAAATGTAAACCAGGAAACTTTACAATGTAAAATAGCAGAATGTATTTATGCTTTCAGAGCAGATAAAAAATTCTCAATAAAAACATGAAAAGCAGAAATCAAGAAAAAAATTTTTACGAATTTGAGGATGTTAAAGGGAAGAAAATCTACAGTGCACCAAAAACCTTATAATCAACCTGAAAGATAAGGCAAAGACAGCATTCATTTGTACTGTATTTGTCAGGAATTATTTATTCATCTGAAAGGAAGTATAGATACTAAACGTTCCTATAATTCAGCATAAGAACAAAAAAATCCAATTTAAAATGTGTAGGAAAATGAAAACTACAGTTCATAGGAAACAAACTAATAAAAATAAGGAGGATCATAACATAATAAGGTACAGTGAGTTTCTCCTAGGTGTCGGTAGGGTACGGGCAAACACTTAAGAATCCTTCTGGAGGGAAAAGTGAGACCTTATACAGATTCCTGCGGGAATGAAGCCCTTCATTCTGTGCTACCACAAATGCTGCCCTCTGAAACTGAGCCCTCAGCTGCCCTCAGGGAAAGTGGGGGCGTAACTGGCTAAAGAGAGTTGCCTCATCCAATGTCAGGCTTGGAAACTGATGACGAACGAATATAGAGGCGAGGAGGTTTGGACCTTTCTTCGGTTCAGAATTGTGATGGGTCAGAACAGCTTCAGACCTCCTAGTCGGGCCAGTAAAGCCTCTGTTAGATCTGCATGACAACTCTTCTTAAACCCCATATGCGTGCCTCACTTTACATGTGTTAATGAAGCAAGAGTCCTCTTCCTTATCCCCAGCTGCTTCAGGGAAAGGCGGCCTGTAACGGTGAATGTCGTGTGCTCAGGAGAATAGGAGACAGGTTCACATTACTGGTCATCTTCTACCCTTCCACGGGTAGAAGGCACATGGTAGCCTTGCAATTCATAAAGCACTTTTTAGATTGTGAGCTTGAGTGGAAAACTAACAGAAAGAACGGACCAACTTGTGCAAAGATAGGACATGAAGATGTGCCAAATACTAACTATAAAGATAGTGGACCTGGGTTAGTGAAGTGTGCTTTAGAAAAGATGACTAAAATTGAGAGAGATTATTCCACAACTAAAAACTAAGTTTGAAAGCCAGAATTCCATTACAGCTGCATGTAAAGATCCTATCTCATATTCTGCAAGTCAATGGTTAAGAATTATTGAGACCAAGGGTGTAATTTAATTGTAGAAGATTAAAATGTCCTTAAACATTAAATATGTATATATTTTGATATGTATCTTATGTATATATATATTTCTTCTTCTTCTTCCTCTTCCTCCTCCTCCTCTCCCTCCTCCTCCTCTTCTTCTTCTCTTTCTCCTCCTTCTCCTTCTCCTCCTCCTCCTCTCCTCCTCCTTCTTCTCCTTCTCTTTCTTTTCTCCTTCTCCTCCTCCTCCTTCTCCTTCTCTTTCTTTTCTCCTTCTCCTCCTCCTTCTTCTCCTCCTTCTTCTCAACATAAGCAAGTCTACAGTATCGAAGTTAGGGCTTTATCTGAGAAAAAATGGGACTATGAAGTACAGAATATGGACATACTCATTGAAAAGCCCCCAAATTATTTAATCTCCAGATTATCAAGAAATCTCTGAGTCAATAGAAGTCATTCATTCTACCTTGTAAAATTTTAGCAGCCATGAAAGCAGTTACAGAATTCGTCCTTCCCTTATGATCACGTTAGTCTTCCTAAAGTTGCCCCCATCTCCTTACCCAGCATTTTGCCAGTAATTAAAGTGTAGAGTCTTTCCTAGTCCTCACTGCAGTCTGGGAAATTTATATTTGCAATCCCATGAAAAGTTATTGGAATTCCAAGAAGTTAATTCCAACCTACCACTTCCCCTGCAACCCACATGTAGAATAAAGACACTAAGGCCCAGTTATGGCTATGGGGAGTCCAGGGGTCCCAGGATGGCCAGGATGAAGCTTCACCTTAACAAGGGCCTCAGCCTAGAACCTAGAACCCAACCAGGTTTTAGTCATTCATGAAGAAGGGAGTGGCTCAAGCCACTGAGAATGACTCTGAGAATGACGTGAGGTGCAGGAGTGCTGTGAGCTGGGCTAGGCAGGAAGCAGAAAAGCACTTCTGTGATGCAGAGAGCAGGGTCTGCAGAAAGGGTAATCTGTACAACACCTTTTGAGATAGTATCTACAGTTTTGAGGTCTGTGCTTCAGCTCTGATGTGTATTCCTTTATGCTCTGGGAAGTTACTTCCCCTTTCTCAGGGCTCGATCCCCATCAACAGCATGGAGCTTGGCTCTGCCTCCTGCCTGGCTCACACATGTTTTTAGGAGCCATTGACTGTCACTTTGCTTCAAAGATTAAATATCAGCAGTTTGGCCACATTGATTTACATTGCTTAAAACCAACTGAAAGGATAAAGAAATGGCCTAGCCAGGTCTGTACATATCATTACATAGACAGGGCCAAAGTTAGTCAAAATGGAGATAATTGCTCGTCTCTCAAGGAAATTTATCTAGTTGGTCATGCACAGCTAAGTTACATAACTAGGGTGAGACACACAAGGTCTCATAAGGAAGGGAAATGAGTTCAGAACCCAGTAAACAAAATCAGGAAAACATGCCCAGAACATATTTCTATGGATAACTATAATATAAGCAAGTGTAAGAGGTGTGTGCGAAATTACAAGAAAAATCAAGCAAAATTTTAAAAATACTAAACTTTCACTTAGAGTATACCATTTTACTATGCAAATATTTCAATTTTAAAAGCACGTGATCATCGTAGAATTACATGGTAAAGTTCATTAAAGAACTTTGGTTAAAATTCAGAATAATATATTCCAAATGTATAAAATCTCTGATGAATTTACATGATTTGTAAATAAATATTATGACATCAGAGTGGATAAACTGTATGTGGCATAGGAAAAATTCTACATGCGTTATTTCTTACACTAATATTTTTGAGCCAAAAAAAGTTTGAAAAATATGGAAGCAAAGACTTTATTAGTTAGGTACCTAAAATTCACACTTTCTATGTTACAAATAAAGGCTGATGGAGGCACTTTGCCAAGCAGAAGAGGTGTTCTTCAGTGGTAGGCAAGAGCCTGAGGCCTTAGTTGCCTACCTAGAAAGCCACCTGACACCAGCACAGGCTGGTACAAAGAATCTGTCTCAGTTACTTGTCTCATTGATGACAAGATACCTGACCTAAAGTTAAAGGAAGAAAGGTCTATTTAGCTTGCAGTTTACAGAGGTTTCAGTCCATAACTGGCTGGTTCCAAGGCAGGGCTGTTTCACTGCAGGAAATTCACTGCAGGCAGAAGACAGCAAATGCAACAAGCTGGAGAGCAAGAAAGCCTCTTTCTGTCCCTTATATTGTGTACAGGTCATCTGTCCTAGGGAAGGTGCACAGCTTTATCCCAGCATTCTTAGTCCCAGTATTGCACAACAAATCAATCACATGCTCTAGATTCAGTGACCTCTGAAAAAAACCCTATGACCACATGAGGCTTTGGGCAACAGCTAGTTACAAACCATAAGATAGTCCTTACAGATACCCCACTGAGTTCAATTCAATACATAGGCAAAGGGACAATTAAGGACCAAAGAGCTACTACTACCTTGGAAATGTCTTCAATAATAGTTTCAGGCAATATTCAAAAGATTTAAAGTATTTAAGCAGATATAGTAATATTTAAATATTTATTATTTAGAACAGATACAGGAAGTCATGTATCACAGCTATAAAGAGACACTAATGTAATATTTTTGAATCTGTTCTGTGGTGATGTAATGGGAGTATCACTCTAACCTATAACCCTCAAACTTTGACTTGTTGTCTAGGGTGATTGGGCCTAAATAATTAAATACTGACAACTGTTTAGCAATGAAGCTATGTTAGCTTTAAATTAGTAAATATAAGTCTTTTAAGACATTATTATATACCAGAACAAGAGTCTGTATAATGATTTTGATTTTGTCAGAATCAAAACACTCACTGGTATCTCAAAGAAAATATGCTATTTCAGAGAGATGTGCATTTACAACAATCAGTGATGCTGTCCAGTTGTAAAGAAATAAAAGATTTGAAAAGAAATAAAAGATCATGTTTTGTTTAATTGTTAACTGTTTTCTTAATTATTTTACTGTCTTCCTTTTCACAAGTAGATAAATGTCAATAGTAAAAGAACCAAGAAACAAAACATTTCATTTGGAAAGAAACATATTTGAAAATTTTGGTTTTGTGTTGAAGTAAATAATATACTGTTTCCTTATATATGTTGTTCCTTCTTTTCCTTTTTGATCTTAGAGGCTTTATTTCTATTTTTCTACAAAAAAATGCTATTTGAAATTCTGAAAGAGCTTCAATTTTAATAAACATAGGAACAAAGTTAAGGCTAGCAACTGTGCATACTAGACTGTTACTTTCTTATTTATATATTGATTGAATACTAGTAAAAATATCAACGATATACACTACAACTGTTACTGACAGATGACAAAGCTGTTATCTCAAGGTTTTATTTAATTTTCCTAAGGAAAAATCCTGTTTTAGGCCTTCTTGACTCTATGAATCTCCAATTGACTTTGACATTAATAATACTGAGAAAACTCGTTGGGGTCATAGCTCAGTGGTAAAGTGTCTGCCTGGCATGCTTAACTCATCGGGTTCAATTTCAGGATTGCAGGGGAAAAACAGATGTAAATATTATTAGGATTCAAAGGAGAAATTTACTGAAAAAAAATGGTGAAATAAATGTTTGAGTCTATGGCCATACACTCTGAATGTGCCTGATTTTGCCTGAAATACATGTTTAAAAATAGATCAGTGCCAGAAATGGATTCTTATATTTAGATCTTTGTGTTCTTCCAGCAAATGACTATGATATGAGAGAAAACTCTGAAGTGTGACCTTTGCTCTTCTCTCACAATTTATTATTAGTTCCTTGTGTCTGATCTGCATCTCAGTAGATCCATTTATAAAATGCACCCTATGACCTACAATCTTATTAGTTTCTATATAATGGTCACAAATTCTAAAATGAACTGAAATCTTATGTATGCATGAAATCTTATGGTACTAAACTTAAATTTTAGACCTGAAAATGAATTTCACATATGAAAATTTCTAAAACTGGTGCTTTGCTTGTTTGTTTGCTTGCTTGCTTTTGTGGTATGGAGGACTGAGCTCAGGGACTTGCACATGCCAGGTAGGTGCTCTGTCACTGAGCTACATCCCCAACCCAAACTGATGTTTTAAATCCTGTTTTTACCTTGCTGTTGAGAAAGAATTTCTGCTTGTGGGTCAGGATGATAGCCAAGCACAAAACAACTGACACCAAACAGATTCCATCAACGGTATTTTATCAGTCAATATACTCACAGCTTAGGGGAGAGGCACACCAAAAGTCACAAATAGCCACATGAAGGTTCTACTTTTGAAATAGTTTTTGAGGGGTGGGTGCATTGTTAGAACTTTAAGTTCTGTGGTGCTACTCAGTCATATTTCTAAACTAGTTGCATTACTTTATTCTCAAGAAACATTTTTCATACGTAACGCATTTCTTGTTTAAAATCTTCCTTCTCAGATTCATATTTATCCAGTTTTTCTAATAGTGCATAGATAAAAACTAAAATTTTCTGCCTTATGAATCAACTAACATGTTTCGTATTAGTACTGATTATTACATTCATCTAAACTAATTGATTTGACCTGGAATTCTATCTGTTATAGCTCAGAGATTTTAAAAACTCGCATTTTGCATATGCATAGAATATTGATCTGCTATGTGGAAGTTTATAATAAGAAAGCCTTGAAAATGGGGTTCATAATTTGAATCTCCTTTAACTAGATTTCATTTCCCGCACATTTGTTATTTTGTGTTGATAAGTATTTCATACGCTGTAAAGCACTATTCAAATAGTATTCTTTGTAATAACGCTTCTTTTATTTTCATACAGTCTTCACTACGAAATCAAGCTTTCTTTCTAATAAGTTTCACATTGTTGCTTTTCTGTCCTAACTCTAAATTATATCACAGTGCACTCATCCTGTTATTTTATCCATATCTAAGTCATCTCTGAATCTACTTAGGAACTCATTAACATTACCTCACTAAGTATGTTTGTGTTTTTTTAATTAACCTTAGGAATATATGATACTTAGAAAATAATAGCATTTGTGTTTACAACAGTTGTCAATAATTTTCCTTTAAAATTTTAGCAAAATACATTTGCACAAAAGAAAACTGACAAGTGTGCTAAAATTACTGGAAACATATATACAGAGCATTAATTTGTTCTTTCATATCTATATGAAAATTATACAAATGCACATGTGATTATCCTCAATGATCAGAACAGTTTTAGTCTCTGTTTTTATAGTTGCCTAGGATTATCGATTAAACTAAATGTTTAAATAAACTGTGCTACCTGTATTACTCAGCTATCCTCAAAGTGATAGCAGCTGGTAAGCTTCAATTTTCTATTCCTCTTTGGTCCATTCTCCAATGCTCTGTGCCAATATGCTTGCTATTTAATGGAAGGGAGGCACATTACATTACGGTGCTAATTCTCAAGAATCCATTCATAATGGAAGGTGCCTAGTCAATAGATTATTAAACTATCAAGAATAAAACAACTCACAGAAAAATGAGTAAAAGTATAATTTTAAAACCTTAGATGCAAAAGGTAGGAAAAGGTGACACAGATTATGATGGTTTCACTGCCAACATAATAGAGGGATATACAAGTTTTTTTTGTTTTTTTTTTAGCCTGAAAACATAGTCTCTTTTAAGAAATGTAAAATTTAGGTATGGTGGCACTTGTCTGTAATTCCACCATTCAGGAGGCTGAAGCAAGAGGGTCCCCTCAAGTTTGAGGCCAGCATGGGCTACACATTACGCTCAAGCCCAGGCTGAACTAAATAGCAAAATCTTTTTTTTTCCTCAAAAAAAAAAAAAAGAGCAAACAAACAAATAATAAAAGAAGGTAAAACTTGAAGGCAAAATTAAGTAGGACTTCTTGAACAAGCTGGTGAAATTAGGATGAGTGCAGTGTGTCATTGTCTTCACCATCAGCCTATCACACATCCGTAACTGGATAGATTAATTAATACCTGTAACTTATGTTTTAACGTTGCCTTCTTCAGAATGTTTACCCATGAACTTTTGAAAATACCAGAATACTTTCCCATATTGGTCTGCAAATATTTGATTTAAGCTTTTATATGTGACCAAAGATTTTTTTTTCTCATGCAGAGTCCAATAATCTTGATCTCAGTTTCCCTTGTCACAGGTTTTTATGAGCTCTGTGAATTCTTATAGTTTGATAGTGTGTTTCTCATACTACTGTATAAAACCTTTCAAGTGTTAATGCAATACTGTATGTGTCACTCGAATTTTATGATACTTCCTACCAACTGACTAATATTATCAATGACTCTACCACAGACAATTATCATTTCTCTTCAAGGTAGTTCCAGGTTAGCATTAAAGATATCTAACTAGAGTAGCAATACATGCAAAAATTTGTCTTAGTGCTAGATAATTTTATATTACTGTAGCATTAAACCTTGCAATGTTCACTTTTATTAGGTAATTTTTGAGGAAAGGACCTGTCTCCATATCACTTGATGTTGGCTGGCTATCGCTTTGTTTGGAAACATTCTTCAATGTTTCTGTATAATCAGTTAAACAAAGATTTTCTCATGCTTAACCAGCAGACTAACCAATTTCTTTAGAGTAGGTTTCAAGCAGCAATTATTTATTTTACAATAACAATAGCTGAAGAATACAGTTCATTAAAATAAAATTACATTAAATTCACAAATTTAATTTAAAATTAACTTTTTTATTATCTTCAGTCTAGCCCAGGATCTACTTTAGCTATCATTGGTTCAATGATAATGATTAAATACTTGAGCAAATTAATGACCTTTATAATCACAATTCTTGTGGCAGCTAAATAGAGATAAGTGCATTCAAAATGCATTGGGAAATTTAAAGTATATGTGTCGTATTTTGACACTTAAATTTGCTGGGTTGTAGATGAAACACAAGATTAAACACCACATGACTTCTCTTACCTGAAAAACTCAATATATGTGAAAAGTATGAAATAAGAGAGACATAATAGGAAAAAGGGAGGTATTGTAATCCAAGGTGGACAATGTATTGAAAACTCTTCCTTGACTTAGTAGAATTGTATTATATATTTTATATTTTTATTTATATTTACACTATATATTTCTGATGTGTTTATATTTTACATATTCTTTGGCCCACTAGTGTGGTTTTCAATCTCTATATGTGATAGTTAACTTTATAAGGTCTTATAAATAAATGAATCTAATGATGGAAAAATAAAAGGGTTTGGAGAAAAAAGGGGAAAACATTCAAATGGTTAGATACATACACCGATTTCCGAGAATGAATGCAACAGTTATGTATTGCAAATATATACTCATAAAAGTTAAAAAAACTGCAAAAAAGGTGAAATGTAAAGGTATACAGTCTTCCATTCACTCTTGACCCATCAGTATGAAGTAAAACACACACTTAAAAACATTAATTTGTCCTTGTTAAAAATACTTTCTAAGGATTTTGGTTTAATATGTACTTCACACAAGGTTTTGTCTACTAAATTACAAACTCCTGAAGGAAAGGAACTTTCTTATCTTAGTTATCATTGTAATACTTCCATCTGTCAGGTAATTTAATGATTTCACAAAGACATATTTTATATTAAAAATCTGACAGTGAGTTCTGCCTCAGTTATTATTCTTGAAAATTTGAAATCAGATAGAATAATCACAATAAGCTTCTAAAACTTCAAAATTTCTGACTTGGTTATATTGGTAAAAGTAATGCAATAGTCCTCCTCGTCTCAAAAACATGCACTAAAAAGGGAATAAAAGCAAATGATGAATGATCAAAGAAAAAAAAAACTTACTCTGATTATATAATTTTCAACAAACCAATCATGTATTTCAAGCAATATATTATCTTAGCAAAATAATTTCTATGTCATTTGTAGTTCTGTGTTTTGGCCAGTGTGTACATGTTAACCATGCTAATACTAATTCTTTCAATCCATAAACATGCAATGTCTTTCTCATTGTGTGTTGTTTCTGATTTCTTTCTCAGCAATTTCATCTTTGTCATATAGAAAGGTGATTGATATTTATATGTTAACTTAGTATCATACAGCTTTACTGAATTTGCTTATTAAATCTAACATATTTTTAGTGGAGTCTTGAGGCTTTTCTTCCCTGGTCTACAACCAGGGATGATTTCATCTCTTCCTTTTTCCTATTTGGGTATCTTTTTCTTTTCTCTTCTCTTCTCTTCTCTTCTCTTCTCTTCTCTTCTCTTCTCTTCTCTTCTCTTCTCTTCTCTTCTCTTCTCCTCTCCTCTCCTTTTCCTTCTCCTTCTCCTTCTCCTTCTCCTTCTCCTTCTCCTTCTCCTTCTCCTTCTCCTTCTCCTTCTCCTTCTCCTTCTCCTTCTCCTTCTCCTTCTCCTTCTCCTCTCCTCTCCTCTCTTCTCCTCTCTCCTTGCCTACTAACTGCACTGGCAAACACCTTCAGTACCACACTGAATAAGACTGGTGAGAATAGAGATCCATGTCTTGTTCTATATCTTAAAAGAAATGCTTTCAGTATTTCATCTTTCAATAAAATGGCAAATTTTAGTTTGAAATATTGGCAGTTTATTGTGTTGAAATGCATTCCTGCAATGATGAACTTTAACAAATGCTAGTTCTGTCTATATTGCAGATATAATAGAGGTTATATTCTTCAGCCTGTTAATATGATGTGTTAAGTTTATTGACTTGCTTATGATACCAACCTTCCATTGTTGAAATACATTTCACACCTCCTAATATGTGATTGTGTTTAGATGTTGCAATGTATTAGATGTATTTTTAAAGAAATTTTGCAGGTTTGTGCATGTGGGATTGGTGTGTAGTTTTCCTTTTTGATTTAATATCCTGGTCTGGGTTTGGCAGCAGTGCAATGCTGGCCTCATAGAGTTTGACAGAATTCCTTCTTTCAGTTCTTTGAAATAGTTAGAGTACAATTGGTATTTCCTTTAGTGCTTTGTTAAAATGCATCAGGAAAGACATCTAGTCTTATTTTTTCTAAATAATTATTATTTTGAAGAAATATTCTGTTATTTACTAAAATTTGTCACTTTTGTTGCTCTGTTCAGGTTTTCTATGTCCTCATGGCTCAATTTGGTAGTGACTCATGTTCAGAACTTTATTGTTCTAAATTTTCCCACTTGTTGGCAGGTAATAGTTCATAATTTCCCCTAATGATTGAAACTTTGTTGTGTATATTGTAACATTTTTTTGTATCTGATTTTATCCAGTTGAATCCCCCTTTCTTGTTTTTTTTATTTTTTATATTAACTAAAGTTTTGTAGTCTTACCTTTTTTAAAAAAAACTTTTTGTTGATATTTTATGTTTGTAATATCTTATTGACTTATACATTGATCTTTTTTATTTTATTGTTTTCATTTTATATTTAGTTTGTTTTTACTTCTAATTTCTTGATTTCCATTATTAGCTACCTTAACATAATTACTGATGTGTCTATTTTTAGCAATGTGTTTCTTAATTTCCTAACATTGTTTTAATATTTTCTGCTTTACTATTTTCTTTTATTTCACCTTCCTCTCATTAGCTTGATAATTAAATCCTTTTCATGATGCTGCTAGTAATTAGCCTAGAGATTATCATACGTATTATTGCTTAAAGAACTTAGAGTCTCATAAGTTTGTTTGTCTAGTGTTACAGTTAATTCTGTATGTGATTATTAGCTAAATATTTTCCTACGAAGATATTTGTAGAGAAGACTGAAGATTTTTGATAAAACTACTTGAACTAAAGCAGATTAACTTCTGTAAAATGATGGTCTTTATCCAATGAATTAAAGATCTCAAGGATATGACTCTTCTTAGGAAAAAGCAGTTACGTTGCAAGGCTCTAATTTGGAAACTCTGCTTGAATTCTCTACTTGCTAGTCCACCATGCAGGTTATGGATTCAAATCTACAGCCTCAACTCTTATCAGAAATTTCAACCTGATAATTTGCAAATTTCTCAGGGTCCCTCACAAACATAAAAACCATTTCTAAAAGTCTCTCTCTCTCTCCCTCTCCCTCTCTCTCTCTCTCCATCTCTCTTTCTCCCTTCATTCTCTCAAAGATAGGTAGATAGATAAATAAACATTATGTGTTTTACTGGAGAATCCTAACATGTTATAGATTATTTGCACTAAGTTTAAAATTCTAGTATTGCCTGACTTCTCACAGTGACAATGAAAGCCAGGAAACAATGGAATGTCACTTTTAAAAAAGGCAGTAATATAAAGCACTATCCACATAATACAGTTTCTCTTCATCTGCCAAGGGTTTATGTCCAGATAAATCAATTGTGAGCTGAAACTATAAAGCAGTCTCCATTCAATACACCTAACCTCCTGAGAATCATAGCTTAGCCTTGTAGGTTTAAAATATGCTCAGAACCCTTAGTTAATCTACAGTTAGATAAAATGACCTAGCATAGAGTGGTAGTAAAGTGTTGACCATTTCATGTAATTCAGTTAATAATGTTCAAATAATACTGGTGGTAGAGCATGCTCCAGGGCATTATTTGTGACTGGGTGGCTGGCTGGGAGCTGTGGCTCACTGCCACTCTGCAGCATCACAGGAAAGTATTATTCTGCATCTCCTAAGCCTGGAAAAACACCAAAATGTCAACTGAAGTTTCTATGAGTACACATTAATTTTATACATCATTAAGTTCAATAATCATAAGTTGAACCATCATAAATTGGAAAATGTTTCAGGAAAAAAGTGAATTGGTTTAATAAAAGATTGAACAAATTCAGTCAATTACTGAACCTGAAGATTAGTTTTCAGAAAATATCTACACAGGACTATGGAAAAATAAAAACCACTATAAAAATATCATAAACACATTGAATGTAGTAAAAGTTCTTATATATATTATGTATATAATATATTATATATTATATATGTTATATATATTATATATAACATATACATTATATATATTATGTATTATATATACATTTATTATATATAAGTATATAATATATACATATATATAGGTATACATAAGTTCTTATATATTCTTATATATTACATATATATAATATATATACATATTATATATATTATATATACACATATATATTCTTTTTTTGTTTTTGTTTTTTTGTTTTGTCTTTTTGAGACAGGGTTTCGCTATGCAGTTCAGGCTGGCCTTGAGCTCACTTTGTAGCACAGGCTGGTCTCAAACTTGCAACAATACTCCTGCCTCAGCCTCCCAAGTGCTAGGATTACAGGCATGAGCCACCACACCTGGCTATATATTCTTTTAGGAAAAAAAGAGATGAAGAACCAGGAATATATAACTATTTTCATAGGTCATATTACATGCACTTCATTACAATAATATTTGTAATATCTTATGGAGTACATTGTATGTTATAATTAAAATGAATGCAAATAGGATAACAACTTGGGAATGAATAAAATCACAAAATAATAGTCAAAAGCACCATTGCTAAATCGGGAAAAGAGAAAAATCATAATTTACATTTGACATCATAAAATAAAGGTGGTTAATTTAGAACCACAACTGGGGATTTAGCTCAGCAGCATGACTGCCTGCCTGGCAAATGTGAGATCATGAGTTTGATCCCTGATATCAAAATAAATAAATAAATAAATAACAGCAAAATTTTTACTTCCTGAGGAAGATATTGAATAATCAAAACTAATTATTGAAGAGAAAAAATGATGGAGAGAAGAGAAAACAAAGTATAGATAGAAATTAGAGAAAAATCTTAAAGTATTAAAGGTATTCTTTAGGTATATTAAATGAAAACTGAATTAGTGTTCATATTTCTTTTAAAAAAATCATGTTTCAAACTGGATAAAGACACTATAAGTTATAAAAGTGCAAAAGAATAGGAAATAAAAATATTTGTGTAAATAACATCCCAAGCTAGATGCTAACTTTTTAAAAAATCTAGAAACTCCTTAGGATATAAAGAGGTTACTAGTTAGCTTATATCAGTAGTTACCATTCTTATTGCATGGATGCTTATACCCACAGATTAAGAACAAGAGGTTGATTTGGGCTTACAATTTAACAGGGTTCAGTCCAACGTTAGTTGTCTCCAATGCACACGTATGTTGCGGGTGCATAGTGGAAGAAGGTGTTCTCATGATGGCCAGAAGCAGGGGCGGGGGAGAATCATGGACAGAGAATCCACTCTTCAACTGTGACTTACCTTCTGCAACTAAGTTCCAGCTTTTAATAGCACATTCACCTGTAAAACCATTAATTTATTAATCCACTGATAAATATAGCAGTCCCATGATCCAATAACCTTCCTGAATCTCTGTGAATATATGAGACATTTGGAGGATATTTTAGGTCTAAACTATAAAATTCCTCCTCTATGTCATGAAAGTCTCATGTCCATCTTCTTATGAAAAATATAGACTATCTCCAAGAGACACCAAAAATCTTAATTGTTCCAGCACTACTCAGAAGTCCTATTTCAAAGCCTCCTTTGAAACACAAGGCAAACTCTTAGCTGTGAGCTTATCTAAAAAACAAAAATTTAAATACCTCTGATATATGATGGCACAGGATAAACATTTTCATTCCAAAAGGGAGGAAGGAGAAAAAGAAAGGAATTGGACCAAAGCAAAAAATAAAGGACAGCAGAGCAAACATGAAATTTCATAGCTCCATTTACATTATCTGAGGTTTGTGGAAGCAAGATGCGAGTTCCAAAGGGCTGGCGTAGCCTTGCCTCTATTTCCTTGCTAGTTGCATCCCATATGGTGTCTTTCTTAGGCTGATTCTGCTCGGTGCCCATAGCTTTCCTTTGGAGACTTTCAATGTTCTCATAATCTCTAATTTTCTGGTGTCTCCACTGCACCTTTGGCTTCATTCTCACAGATTTACAGTGCCTGGCCTCCATGGTAACTGAGGGAGCAGAGTACCTCAAGCAAAGTATTTTAGAGAGTCTACAATTTTATCACCTTGACTGTTACGGTGGTGAAGGGCTCAGGTCAGTTTCTGAAAACCATCAAACCATCCTTCCTGTTGTGCAGGTGTAATGTAGTTAGCTCATTTCAATGGCACTAACCTTTTCGGCAATCACTCTGCTGAGTCCCAAATACCTGGATGTTTCTTTTAGGACCAAGCTGTAAAATTTTTATCTTTTGATTCTGCTTTTTTCTCTCAGTTGTTACTATAAATCTGGCTTAAAAAAAAGAGCCAGTACTACTACATATCCCATGGTCTGAAGATTTTCTGCTATTGAAATTCTGAAATTTAATTTGAAACATTGAAATTTCCTCCACTGGATCATTTAGTCCACCATCTTTAAATTTAGCTTCACATAAAGTCTTAAATATACTGTAGATGAATTCTTTGCCAGAAAGTGACATAAATGGCCTCTAGTCCAATTTCCAGTGCAGTCCTGGTTCCTGGAACCCTGGTAAGTCTTGATTACCCATCAATGTCTGTTTGCAATATCCTGGATCTTTACCCAACATCTCCAAATCTTTCCCAAAATCTTCTGCAGAGCTTCCAAAGGATTGTGGACCATATGATCAGATACAGTCTGCAACATCCCCCAAGCTGGTAGCAATTTTCTGTATTAGTCAGCTTTCAAATTGTGAGAATGAAATATCTGACAACTACAAATTAAAGGAAGAATGATTTCAGCTTAAGGTTTCAGAAGGTTTGGTCCATAGTAAGCTGGTTCCAGAGCAGGAACATTAGAGTGGTAGAACATTAGAGTGTGGTAGAGCAAAACTGCTCATTTCATGGTGACTGGAAACAGAAAGAGAGAGAGACAGAGAGAGAGAGAGAGAGAGAGAGAGAGAGAAGCACAGAGATACAGAGAGACAGAGAGAAAGAGGGGAGCCAAGGAGCTGGGGACAAGAATGTACCCTTGCAGGTCACGTGCTTAGTGAACCAAGTCCTCCAAATGGCCTGACCTCCTAACAAGTCGTTTAACTATTATCTCATCTGTAAGGAATGCAAAAGAGCAGCTTAGACCATCAGACTTGGGTAAAGGCAAGATGGTATGGAGCTTATTGCACCTGATATAGGCAAACAGAGGGTGAAAACACTGTCTGTAGGAAAAAGATAAGGGGGGCCCCCTTTTAAAGGGATTTAAAGAAGGCAAGGGACAGTATAGGTGGTAAGATTTTAATAAACTTCTGTGCTCAAAATTTTTGGCCGTCTTGCATCTCAGTGGGCAAAATCCTTGAAATGTCCAGTATAAATCCTTGGGTGTTTCCAGGACCCCTGGAACCTGCAAGATTCCTTGTCCTCTCTCTCTCTTATACATCCCATGTCTGCCAATGTCAGCCTCAGTGCTGGACTGAGCCTCCTGTTGAGGTTTAATCTGAGCCTTAGAGCATCAGTGGGTTAAACTGCTGATGACTTTACCATCCCCATGACCCAGTAGTCTTCCAAAAGCTCCAACGCATGAAACTTTGGGAGGACTTTCCAGATTCTGACTATGTCAGATTTTATTGATAATTATTATGCCTTATTCATAAAAGACTGGTTTTTGAGTTTTTAAAATAATAACATGGATATATACAATTACCTGAATAATATGTAAGAGTTTATAAACTCAGGAGAGCATTATCTCTTAGAACAGTCTTATGTAGTGGTGAAAGAAATTTTCATAAATTTCATTTTCAAAAATGAGATGAAAATAAAATGTAAAAATATGACCTGTTCAATATTGTGTAGCCTGAATAGGAAGTCACACTTAATTTGCTAAATACTTATCATCTCTTCTATTTCTGGATTACCTGTTTGTGAAATGAAATTGTAGTTTGCACTTTTACTTACCCTCCAAATTTTACTAATTTTAAATATTTTGAGGCCATTCATTCAAAGATGATTGAATATATGTCTAATTGCTTTATTTCCTTATACAATCTTAATGAATATGAACTATAACTGTCAAATTAGTCTCAGAGATTGACAGTGATAATAAAATTAGATTTCAAACAAAACAAGTCAGTTCTTTCTCATTGGTTATGAGAAGTCATGATCTTTGTGCAGAAAAATAAAACAGACAAACACATACAATTTTTACCCATAGTCCTAACTAAGGAATTTGCATTTTACACATTTGATCAAAGAAGGTCAATGCATTAATGATAATCAAGTAGTATCTATTCTTTTGTAATGAGCTACAAAACAACCATGTCAGATATTCCGCAAGGTACTGAGTAATAATTCTTATACAGTAGTAGAAATTGTTAGGGTGGAGATACAGCTCAGTGTTAGAGCAATTGCCTGGGATGTGTAAGACTGATGTTCAATTCCCCACCCTTACAAAATAAAGGCCCCCCCACCACACAACTAAAAGAGAATGTAGACACTGACAGTATTCTAAAACTTCAATCTATTGGGAAAGGGGAACAATAAAATAAGTGAAAAAATTTTTATAAGTATAATTAAAATGACACTGTTATACTTCAAATAGTATAAAAAATCATTCCTATCATATTGCTGGACCTGTAATTTGTTTATTTCCTGTATGACTTGTCTACTTCTTCTGTGGTATCACCTCTAAATTCCCCACCAACCTTGTAGACGGCATGGCAAATGTACAAAAATCCAAGGAAACTGATACTCTGAATTATAAATATCAATGATTTTTAGATCTAGTCATAATAAGATTACTAATAATTTATAGAATTCAATAACTTATTAATTTCTACCAGTGCAATTTGTACTCCAGCAGTTCTTTCTGACTTCAAAATCTAAGTTATTCATGGTATATTGAAAGAGTATTCGCTTTGACTTGTGCTATAACCTGGTTCTTTGCTTTTCATGTGGTATTTTGAACTTACAATTTGAAATTAAAGAGTTTAGCTCATTTAAACTACAGCAATAATAGTTTTATATTTGAGTTTCCTTTAAATTTTTTTCTTTTATCAAAAAAATAATGACGATTTTTTTTTTGGTTAGGTAAACTAAATACAAAGCATGCTAAATATTATAAATACAAAGCATGCTAAATATTATAAATACAAAGCATACTAAAAATTATGATGAAACCAATTCTTGCAATTGAACTACTCATTAGAAAGCAAGTACAGAATCATTAGTTGAGTCATGATTTTTCTGCATAAGAATATATTATTATTATTTGCTTAAAACGAAATCATTAGATAAGTCTATATAAACAATTTTTGGACACAACCAAATGGGTCATTTCTGTTTTGTGGTGCTCATTATGTAATTTCTGCAACATTTATATTGACTTTCTGATTTCAGTGACACTAAAATAACAGTGTGTGACCTATTTATAATAATGCACTCAGAATCACAATCCTATTCACAACCCTTGTTTTTCCAACTCCTGCTGAAAACCTGGAAGAGTTCATTGTTACTCCAAGTGACACCCCATAGACAACAAATGTCACATCTGATCAATTGCCCTTGAGACGTTGATCATACCAGGGGGAAAAATCAACATGTTTAAAATCAGAAATACCACGATGCATTTTAAAGACAAATTTAACTCCAGGACAGCGTTTGAAAGACAGCAGCAAGGAATCAGGATGATTTGTTAGATGAGTGATGGGGACAGTGTGGGCAGCTCAAAGGACACACTGACATTTTCACTCTACTAAGCCTTTCCTTTATCAAGGTCTGACCCTGGGACAGAAATGGTTTTAGAGCAAGGAAGGAAGGAATCTGAAAACAGTTTTATATACAATACCATGGATTTGATGCTCTCTTTCTTATTTTGAAAACCAAAACATGGCAGGGGTGTTTACATCCAGGAATCAGCAAAGATTTTTCACCTTCTGCTTGTGACACAAGACAGCTTTCTCAGTGGATCACTTGATCAACCACGTGGGTGAGCTGCGAACTCCTGGGTTGCCCTGTTGGGAACTGGGCTTTCTATCTGTTATGGATGCACGATGCTTTTGCAAGTTTTGTCAGCAGGAGTCTGAAAAGAAATAGAAAAAAAAAAAAAAGAAGAGGAAAACTCGACAGAGGTAATTCACAGGGGGGCGAAATGCACGCATCACTAAAGTGGAGATGGCAGAGTGTTCCTGCCTACACAGGGTGCCACATCAGAAAAAATGAAAGTGCTACTTTGGATTGTAAGACGCAGTATGGGGTGAACTCCTCAAAGAGAGAAAATAACAAAAATGGTCTACCTGTGATACACTAGTCAAGTTCCTGGAGTCAGTGTTTCCTCTTTGCTTCTTCCTTGTGGTCAATTGAATGCTTGTCAGTGGAGGTGACTAGGACCAGGGGCTGTATTTAGAGTAATCGAGTGTCAGGATGATACATTTTGAAATGCACAGTGAGTGGTTGCAGCCAGCGAATGCTCACCTGGGCAAAGAAAAAGACTGCAAAGAACACTAGAGTCTTTAAATACACGCAAACCATAGTTCCCTCATCCAGACCTTTAAACTACATGATGCGTCATTTCACACAATAAAACCACTTCTTTATAATTTGAAAGGTTCACTTTCAGCAGCAAAATGCAACTCCTCACCCCACTTTTTCCTTCCTGGTGCCAGGCAGTGCCTTCCAAATCAGCAAGGAATTTGATATACTCATGTAATTATCCTGCTTAAGGAGCAAGTGAGTCAAAGGGAGGTTTCTGTCCTGTCTAATAAGTAGAAACTTAGGGTTATTTAGCCTCTGTGGCTTTGGAATAAGCCATAACAAATATGATACACCGTTCCTTTTTATTTTTAAAAAGCAAGAGATTCATTATTCATGCATTCGTTTAGCACATGCTATTGTGGATTTTGGTATTCGGTGTTTTGAATGCCTCCAATACGAAATCAAGTCAGAGTGTCATTAAAATTTTAAAAAAGTATTATGAAACCTATCAACCACCTGACATTTAATTTAAATCAGACCTGCCATTCATTTTTAATAACATTTATGAATCTCCGAGGTGGAAGAAATCAATACACGTTTTAGAAAAACAAAATCAGCAGGAAGTAGAAGACCCTCAGCACTACTTTGATTTTCTTTTGGAAAAGCAACAAATGATGTTGTTTTGTTGTTCCTGTTATCTAAATGCTCCTGAATTCCTTTAGTCACACAGCAATGTGTTGTTAGAGAAACATTTTTTTTTTACTAAAAAGCTCAAGTCTTCAAAGTGATTGTTTGCCGTGATCCCTTCACATCTCTTCCTTCTTCTCTATCTGCTTCTTTGTGCTTTTGATTACTTAAAAAGACAAACAAATGTGCATGGCGCAGACTCTGCTTCTGTTGTTTTTCCAGGACTAACAGGAATCAAGAAAGCGGAATACCACAGAGTGCAGGGAGCACCTGCTGGGGAGAGAGACGTGCAGAAAAGAGCTGCTGAACACGCAGATGGGAACGATGGCCAGGGAGGGACCTGTTGAATGGCGAAGGTGATTTGAGATGTGTCCCAAGGCCTGAGGGGAGGGGGTATTCGCTGACACCCAATGAGGTTAAGATTCTCAGCTTCAATGACCTTGAGGCTGATTGCGATAACTAAGAAAAGCGGATTGTGGAGGCAAATGTGTAATTTCCTTGACTCCACTGAAATCAATCTAGGACATTTGATTGTAGATTATTAATGTATCAGTTATCAAATGATAAAAGGCCTGGAACCACAGGGAATACAATGCATCAGACTTCTAGAAAGCCCTCATCATATACCACCGTCATCATTAAGGATTCAGTCTTTTTCAAGTAGAATCCAACACTTCCTATGTGCATCACGTACCACTCTACTGATCATTTATTTGGCTTATCTAGTCCAGTTTTCCTGCTTCACCCCTGCCAATATGTTAGTCCAAATGTTTCTTTGTTCCGAGGGGCTGCCCTGTGCATAGTGATGTTTAGCAGCGCTCCTGACTCCTACCCACTCACTCAGCAGCACCTTATTGTCATGAAAAATTTTTTAAAAAGAATCTTCAGGAGTAGCCAAGTTCTCTCTGCCAGGAAGCAAAACTCCTGTTGTCTAAGCTCATTGAACTACTGAATTACTTCTGAACTTTTTTTCTGAATTGTTTCCTGAACAAAGCCAGTGATTTGCTTCTCTATGCTTTACTTATTGCTTCCTGTGCTTTCTTCTCCTTCTCTAGTACACTACTCATTCAGCCTGAACCAAATTAACTTCTTGTGAAACTTCTGACCTCCCCAAATATTGTCACTTTCTTCTCAGTATGCGTAAAGAAGCTTATACCTATGTCATGTTTCATAACAATCATTGTGTAAGCACAAATTTTCCTCATAATAATAAAGTATTGAAGCAGTTAAAAATATATAATCGTTTTTTCCCATCTATGTTGTCTAGTACTAGTGACGTTGACTATAGCAACCACAAAACTAACTGTAAATGCTACTGATTTACGAAGGAATTTCTAAGCATAGAACATGTTGGGTCGTATTATTACCATATCACAATGAGAAATGCCCTGTTATTATGTTTATTGTACAAATAAAGTGAGGCTCAAAGAGGCTAAGTAGTTTGTCTAAATTTACAAAGGTGAAGCATAGTTTCACCACAACCAATCTGACATTGAACCTAAATTTTTGTACTTTACTAATTCAAGCCTCTCAAGAGAAGGAATTAATAATATTTGCAAAATTAAAATCATTAAATCATTAATTTATCTATGGAGCAGATAATTGGTATTGCTAGGGGAAATGCACAGACCACAGGCATCTACCTTAATGTCATGTAAAGGACCCAGTAGATAAAGAATAAAGACTTTAGGAATATCGTGAATAACACCTACTACTTGGCATTTGATGCAATGTGCAATTTAAGGCTGACAAAAAACAAAAAGAAACAAAGATTTATCTCTAATGTTGAAGAAGTTTGGAAAATTGAGAAAATTTCTTAAATTCATAGAAAAGCCTACTGTTAGCCAAAAAAAAACAAAACAAAACAAAACCCCACAAAGCAAGGCAAATATATACACACATACAAACTTACTTTGGTTGACACCAATTTTCATGCAAACATAGAAAGTCTAATCATGAGACAAAAGTCTGGCTTTCTTATCTTTATTCAATCTCTGCAAGATTTTACATCTATTATAAAATATTATATATTACTCATCTTTTTTAGCAGATTGTCTTAAATGTTAGTGATTATAATGAATAAAATAAATTTAAGAGTAGCAGAATGATTCCTTTTGAACAAGCAGAAATTAAATAGTACTTTACATAGGTGCATTTACAAATTCATTAATATTCTTACATTCTTCAAAAGTCACACAGCAGATCCTTTCCATAAGAAGCACAAAGCTCTCAGGATGTGTCATATCTGTTTAAGCAAAACCCTGAAAGTCTCAGCAGTTCTCACATACGCATAAATGGTTAGCACAATCAGGTTGAGTCCATCCCTTTGGTGCCCCTGTTTGCCAACAAGGTGATGAACGCAAACCAGTGGAATCGTGTTACCAATGTGGAATATATTCAGACTTTCCTGGCACATGTGGAAGCATATCGGAGTTAAGTGTTTCTCTGTCCTTCCTAGAATCAACACTGTCCTTTCTAGTCTACTCAGGTTCAGCACACTTAAACAGGGTTGTAAACATAGTTTTCAAATCCATATATTATTACACTCTTGCTAATAGGCGAGATTCATTCATTCACCTATGCCCACCTCAACAACATCCTAATGTGTAATGCTTTAATTAACTATAATGGGTAAGCGAATTATTTTCAAATAACAATACTATATTCATTGACATTGCACTGGATTCTGGAGCCGGTAACCACCCCTCCTCTGAAATCAGTAGTTTGACACCAGGAATTTTCAACCCATGTTCTGTTCTAAGCTTGTTGTTCATAATGGACAGGATTTCTGGTTAATCACTAAGGCTCTTTTCATGTGATGGTGCCCTGCCTTCTAAATTATTCATTTTCTTTACACTTAACTAATGGCTAGAAAAAAGAAGGTAGCAATCCTTCAGAGATCCGTGACCCTACAGTTGCACACATCACAATATGATTTACATATTCTGCATGTCAGAATGCCAGCCCATGCAGCTGCAAACTGCAAGGAGGCTTTAGAATAAAGTTTAGTTCTGAGACTGAGAGGAAAATGAGCTGGGTAAATGCACAGTGTTCGCAGCCATAAGTGTGAGGAGTAACGGGCTTATTACACCTTTAATTTATGTAGAAATCTTTTTTTGTATATATAAAACCAAGCACTTTAAGATGTCACTTCATATATTTTTCTCATTTGATCACCAGTGCACTCTATTTCAGTTTTATTAGTGATGTTAGTGCAGTCATGTTGTTGCAGGTCCTTCCTGTTACGTGCCTTATTCTGTGCTGATCTTCGCTCCTTTCTCCCTGCATCTTATGTCTTACCTTTCCTAGTTGCTCTTGGTTGTGGTTTTTTTCATAGCATCTGCATTAGTTGAGAGATGTTATCTCATCTTATTTTTTAGATTAAAAAAAAGATTTATTAGAGTGCGCACACACACACACACACACACACAAAGATTCAACACCTTAATATTGGAAAGGGTAGAGTTATGAATGAGGCTCAAAAATCAATGAAATCCAAGACTCCAAACCCACGAGGATTTCTCTCTAAATCTCATCTTTTCTTTTGTCAGTTCATTCTCTCTCTACAGAACAGCTGGCCAAATGTTTTTATATCTTAAGAAATCCGGCTCTGGAGAGTAACTTTTCTCAATTCAATTAAAAAATTCCACTTGGTTTAGTCATATGCCCGACTCTGGATCAATCTAGGGTTTCCGGTAGGAAGGTCATCAGTTCAGTGGCAGCTATGTTGGGACTGAGATACTTGTGCAAGTACGTGGGATGGTTTCCAGTAGAGATGAGATAGGAATAAAGGCAGAATGGGGCACTGGGGCTAGTTAGTTGCAGAAATGAGGAGTAGTATCAGAGGCACAAGAATATGTCTATTTCTGCAGAATTCCTTGGATTCCTTTAGCAGTTTCTCAGTCCAATTTCTGTACTGCACAACTAATGGGGAACCCACTCTTTGTTACTAGACTGATTAGTGACTTTCTTTCCTGTATTCTTTTCCCTTCCTCTTTGCTATTGTTCTTTATTTCTTTTTTTATTTTCTACTCTTAAATTATTCTTTTAATGTCTCTGAAAGTCCATGAAACACATAATATTTTACTGGTTTTAAATACTATCATACAGTATTCCTGGCAATATTATCCAAGCTGAATTCTCTCCTAGAATATTTCCTCATGGGTGAGTCTTTGAAGATTTTTTACTATGACCACATAAAGTGAATTTTATGCAGTATATTTTCATGTAGACTTATGTTGTATATAAAATTGTATATAGTATAAACTCATATATGTATATTCATATATGTGTATATTTACATAATACAAGTTTTGTTTAAAATGCTTATTTTGGTAATGTGTAATGTAATAACATCTTTATTTGATTTGTACATTTTTGATCACAAACATCTGAACTTATTTCACAATTCTCTGCTCTAAGTTAGCTCGCTTTGTCTCTCTAGCATCTGAGCATTTAAACTATGTGGAGAACATTAGCGAACATAATCTTCTAACTCCACAGATATTGCTAGACATGCATACCTCACATCGTTTGACCCACTCCTCTTGGATATATATCATGGAGCAACAATTTCTTAACCAACTTAAGAACAAACCAAAGATTTCTGTCTTCAAGAATTGACATGTGACATTATTGGGTTATGTTCTATCCACAAAAGATTCGTGATTATAGCCAAAATGCTAACATCTTGGAGTGAAGTGCTTTCTGTACCTTTGCTTGCTTGTCTATACGTAGGAATAAAAGTGCTATTAAGTCTTGCTTCCAACAGAAGATAACTATATAAACTTTCCAACTAGTATATCCTAAAGACCATTGGCAATAAAAGAAACAAAAAGCATAGCATAGAATATGTTTACCTCATAAACTCCAAGAATTGGTTACATTTCCTTAATTGTTTTCAAATAAGCCTTGAGCATAAATTAGTTTAGTAGGGTTGGATGCAATCCAATTTTCCACAGAGGAGAAACAGTGGCCAGTGGTCATTCCGGGAAGAATGACCAGCGCACATAGCATCTACCATTACATGAGTTTGTGAAAATCAGCTTTTTCAGCATTTACTTTTATTTTTTTTTTGCGTCAATTTTTTTCTTTTAAAAACATATCTCATGGAAGTTCAGATGGTAGATAATAATAGTATAACAGCCATGTAAAGCACTTAGCTTGCTGTATTGCATTTAATTCTCAGGACAACCTTTTGATGTAGGTATAGATTTTTGTTGTCACTGTTACACATTTTGGGAATGCTACTTTGGTTCAGATCGCATTGCTTAAAGTCCTGAAGTTAAGCTTTCAATCCACGTCTGTCTAACTCTTTAATCAAAGTTTTAACCACAGGTCTCATTGCTCCCAGATTGCCGCCTCTCCAGTGCTTGGTGACCGTACTGAGATGCATCACCAAACTGTTGTGACCACAATCAAATGCATGTGCTCCAACTGCCACATAAAAGTTTGGAAAAAACATCTTTTAGTTTTGATTTATATTTTTCTTTCAGGGCTTCATTATCCTAGAAGTAGTAGCTGTGGTTATTAAAAGTAATTAAGTAAAATTGAGAATTCATTTTCTCATTTGAACTAGTTACACTGCAAGTGTTCAGAAGCCACATACAGCTTGCAGCTATAATATGACCGTAAAGAAGACATCTACAGAGTTTATGAGAGCAGTCTGAATCACAGACAACCTGATGATTATCTCTACTCTCTGGATCAATTTAATGTGATTTTATTCTGTTTTATTCCCTTTCAGCATTCTTAGTTAACATGAACATTAATTTCTTGAATCTGAGAAAAATTTCAACTACTCTTATAAATTTCTATTTATGCATCTAGTATGTATTCCAATATTGGAGGCAGGTTAATCTTAAAAAGAAAATTACTTTCTAGAGTTGAAATATTTATTTAACTCTGATTGGCCTGCAATGGCCAGTGCCAATAAGTCATCAGAAATATGATTAATACTAACGAAGGTCTTGGCTGTATCTACACAACCTTGATGTAGGTCACTCATTTGTTCTTTTGTCAAATTTGCACTGGTGAATACCAGAGACAGATAATGTGTCAGACACAGGGACTACATAAAAGTGTCATCAAATGAGCCAGGCAAGGTGGCAATGCTCATAATACCAGTACTTTGAGAAACTGAGGCATAAAAAAACAAAAGTTTGAGTCCATCCCTGGTGGTTTAGTAAGACCCTGTCATGAAATGAAAAGTAAAAAGGCCAGTGGGGGTGTCACTCAGTGCAAAGACTGGCTGGGTACCAAAAGAAAAAAAATCAGTACCAAAAGAAAAAAAATCATTTAATCACATTAGATCTCCTAGGTGTTCCCAGAATGTACAGTCAAATATGATTTTCACTAGTTTTGTAGCTTGTTGTACACTCAGAATCACTTGGCACATAATTAATTCCTCCAAGACACATTTTGGGAAGAATGAATTTAGACTTTCCCCCCCAAATTTGTACATATTTCCGTACTCCTTGTCCATGATAAAATATACATATGGCAAAATAAGGTGAAATTTACTGGACAAAATATTAATCCCAGCCTTCCTTTTCCATGTTTGCCCAATCTTCATAAACACTATTTTAATGTGTTTAATTTTAAGCAGCAGTTTTCTACATTGAAAACTCCAAATAAATCTCAAATACAGTATTTCAGTCTTGCTTTTCCTAACAGGTCTAAAATGTGAGGTACGTTATGAATTGAAAGGACAGGCCTAGACTTAGATATGAATTCCTTGGTGGGACTGGTCATTACACTCTCACATATCTGTTCCATAGAAGCCATACTGGAATTGTGCCTAAGTGAACCCCAGATGTTCAAGGAATGCTCACTCTTCTAGGCGAAATTGAAACAATCCCCTCATTCTGGCAGCTGAAACACTAACTGTTGGTATAAAGCCTCTCAGAAAGTAACGGAGGAAGTGAGAGTGATAATACTGCATTGAGATTCTACTTCCTTCTTCATTCCCTGCTGGAGATGGAAGTGGAGGCCTTACAAGCATTAACTAGTGCTCAGAAACATTCCTAGGTGGGGTTCATGGTTGACATGTTTGACTTGTACTGTGATAAACAAGGCACAGACAAGAAGAAATTATTTAGGGAAGTTAATCTAAAATCATTATAACCACAAAAGACTCAAAATCACATTTTTCAAAGTTCTAAACTTTTTTCACAAATGTTATGAAAGCATTAGTACATCTAACAATATTGAGGGAGAGAAACGGAGATACATCTTAATTCCTCTGCCTTTGGTGAAATTCAGGTGAACCATCGTAATGAATTGTCCCAAATTGTTTATAAAAATAAGACTTGTCCTTTGCTTCACTGTGTAAGAGTTCATCATAATTTTACCTAATATTAAAACATAATAATATTAACAATACAATGATGTTTTATTTCATAACTATGTGGACAGTTATTCATCTTTTGTTGGATATTTAATTTAATATTGCTTCAATTAATGTCTTTGAATATAAATCTTTCCTAATCTCCAATTATTTTTTTTTTATAGTAGATTCCTACAACATAACTCAAAGAGGTGGATCAATGGGTAGGAAAAATTAGGAAAAAATGGGTAGGAAAAAGTTTTTTCAATATTCTTCTTTTTTTTTCTTAAAGACTGTATCAGTGTTTCCTCCCACAAACAGTATTACAGAGTCTGCTTTGAAATCCTTTCCTCAAACATGAGTATAGAATTTTTTTTCAAATAGATAATTCACAATTTTAAAGATAAACATTTCTGTACCAATGATTAATATCTTAACAGATCTTGAATACTTGCTTTTTATTTCACCTTTAGAGGGGCCGCTGCAGACTAAGCCTAATGTGAACGTTAATAATTACTATTGTGCGATGCATAAATGCTCATTAAGTGAGGAGTGGTCATACACAAGTGTGGTCCCGCAAGATCCCATCAGCAAGAGACACAGCAGCTGTCTTGGTTTGTGGAAGTGGCTGCTTTAGTCTTTGAACAATGATGAAACTGTATTTCTCAGTTCAACAGCCTCACAGTTAAATGAAGCAGAACTGTACATACTTTCGGTAGAAGAAATGGATGATATCAAAATACTTTATTATGTAATTACATTTGGGTAATTATAACAAGAAACTTACATCTTTAATTTCCTTTTGCAAAATATATGTGCTGTTTCTGACATTTCTGAGGTGCCTTTTAATACAGAGTGAATAGTTTTTCCACTTAGCTAGAACTTGGGAGAATGAAGTCTGGGTTTATAATTCAGTATTCTGTCAGATTTTTATCATATAGCTTACAGTTTCTGTGTCTCCAAATGTTTAGCAGGAAAATGAACATTAGAATATGCTCTAAATAAATCATCAATATTTAGCCAAGTGTGGTGGCACATGCCTGAAATAACAGGAGCTGAGGCAGGAGGATTGCAAGTTCGAGCCCAATCTGGGCAATTTAGAGATTAGAGAGAACCTGTCTCAAAATAATAGTTAAAAAATTTTAAAAAGCCCCTGGGTTCCATCCCCAGTACTACGCAGACACAAAGGGTCAACTTGGTAAGAGGTTACCAACATGTGTGACTCTTCGTAACTGCTCCATAAATATTAGAATGTTTTTTCTCCTGTCCTGCTTCTACGTAACTTAGCGAAACTGAGCTGGTTTCCTAGAGGTGAAAATAAACTATTCATCGTTTCTAACCAGTTCCTCTTCTTGACGCCATACACAATGTTTTTCGAAAATAAACTGATCAATGCCAGAGTCCTGTGAAGATCCAGGGGAGCCTACCGAAGCTGGTTCTCTGATGCAAGCGTGACATTACCTAACGTCTTCAGGAAGTCACCTCTAACTCCCTATTTACAATCACACTAGTGGAATTAAGTTATGATTTCTTTTCAGTCGTTTACTGGACTCACTTCCCAAGCTCCATCGTGACAGGACTATCCATTGCTGTCTTATGAGAAAGCAGGGCAGTTAAGAGTAAAGAAATCATTTTCTCTTATTTACTTTTGTTAATAATATTTTTACTTTGTGACAAACAGTTGGCACTATGATGAGAATTCTCCACCTTCAATTTCCTTTTGTATGTAGATAATTTGCAGGTCTCTGCCATCTTGTGATATGGCTGCATATTTTAACAATCTGCAAATTTCTGTTAAAGATATTTGCAGGATTAATAAAGACACCACAGTATTGGTGTCTTTATTAATCTTGCAAAAATTTTTAGTAACAGAAATCTGCAAATAGTACCACAATATCTTTTTTCTCCTTCAAGAGTAATAGAAATTTTGATTATTTACATGATATTCAGAATAAAGAACATATTTTTATTTCAGGTAAACTTACTTGAAGTTATTTAAAACCCAAATAGAATCTGACCCTAGCTCATCAATCATGTGATAATATAATTGTTAAATATATTTTAAATTTACTGGGCACATATCAGTATTTTACTATAAAGCACAATATTTAAATTGGATTCCTTAAGCACAATGATGTTAAATTCTTTGGTTTGCCTGTGTGACAGAGAAACATGAGCTCCAATATGTGGGCCCATCAACACTTTGCAACTGCTTGGTAACCTACTATCCAAAAAAATTGTTCCAAAGTCTCATTATTATTTTTTCACAGCCTTTTCCAATATATATATATAGAATTCTTTGTATCTGTAGCCCAACAAAAGACACTGAATGGGAGAATTTGGCTCAGTATTGATTGTATATTCTTTATCCTTCAGAGAGTTTGTAATCACTCTCTATTGGATATATACAACAATTGTAAAAAAGTAGATAAACATCATTATCCCACAATTGAGAAAATAAGAGGTTTAGTTCCTTCTCTAAGGCCACATCATAGGTAACAGATTAAAATTTTAAACTTTCTGTCTCTTCATGGTTTATAGTTTACTCTTTTCTTTAAAAAGCAACTACTTTCTACTTTGGAAGTTTAATCTCTGTAAAGGTTGATATTATTCCTAAATGTGAATTTATTAGTGTATGTTAATATTTTGAATTATCAATGTGACTTTCTATGCTATGGAAGCCATTTTGTATTCTTCTGAGGTTTAAACCTCCCATCTTAACTCATATATGTATACAATATAAATGAATCATTCATTCATTCAATGAAAATATTATAGATTCATAATACTACTCATATAATAACATGGGACTAAACAGTCGATAACCCAAGATCCCTAAATCACATAATTTCTTAGATATTAATATTTTATACTAAATATTGCATATTTCAGGTATATATTTTAATATCATCTCAAAATAATGAATTAATGCAAGTACAGAAAATCTTCTAAAACATACTCAATCTGGTATGTAATGTTTATTCTCCTCTCTTGAAAGAGTCTTTCAAGTCTTAGTTCACTATAATTAATAAACAAATCTCAAATTGCAGAGACATTTGTTTCATCTGTGATTATATAAGCACTATTGAAAAATAAATATTAAAGTATTTTTTTTACCAAATATATACCTTAAGTTTCAAGCTTGACATTAAGGGTTAAATCTATAATTTAAGCAAAAGATTATTTAAACACAACAAATATCTTTCACTTAAAGAGTGTTTTATATGACTACATATAAACACTAAACTTCCATTCCTTAAATTTGTTATTTTTGTGTGTGGGAAGAATTAATTCACTTTGGCTCTGAGCTATAAAGGAGTGAATGTCACTGGAGGAATGGCTTAAATTCTTTTATTCCCTAGGAAGAATAATTGTGGAAGGTATTGGAATAGATACAGTTCTATAGGACAATACTAAACTTTATTATTTATGCCCTCCTCACAATCTCCATATTCTCTATATTCCTCCAATACCAAAAGCCTAATGAATTTTGAGACCCCTCTACACAATCAATGGCTTGAACTGTTATCTTTTGTATTGTTTATATTAACTGGTTAGAATTATTTACTTGCTTTGCATTTAAATAGATTTTTAATCACAAGAGCTTTCACTCTTCAATATATGCACAAAAGCTTCCCGTTTTAGGGAATCATTTGAGAATGATAGAAGCAAATTTATTTTATGGGATGCAAATCTCACAGAGATCAGAAGTTGTTCAACAATGTGGGAGTTAGGTTTATGCCTAAATCTTTGTGTTGAAAACCAAGAATCCAAAGGAAAATATTTTAGCTCTATTTAAACTCACAAATATATGTCTTGTCTTTTGGGATAACTAAAACAAGCCATTTTCTTTAAAACATGATGCATATACCTACTCTAATTCTCTAGCATTTTTTAAAAGGGTAAGCAGTGTCCCCAGACATTTTAAATGTAAGTTTGTTACATTGAAATAGTTGTTATTGCACCCCTCAGAGGTCAGTATTATCATCTTACTCTGTTATTACTGATAAAAGATAGAGGTAGATGGAACTGAGATGACACATTCCTTACTACGGGTGTAATTACTGACAACTCTGTCATTAAACTCAAAAACGCCTGGCTTACTTACTAGTAGTTTACATATATGTTTAAGGAAAAATATTACCCAGTCATCTAACTTTGGATCTCAGGGTTTTTTCTTTTTTCTTTTTTTTTTTTTTTTTTTTTTTTTGCAGTACCGGGGATTGAACTCATGACCTTGCACTTGCCAAGCAGGTGCTTATGCCACTGAGCTAAATCCTCGGCCCTCAGTTGTTCTTTTCATAGCACCTGAATTCTTTCTTTACCCTTTAAAACAAAACAGACCAACAAACAATGCAGCATTGCTTTTACATCGTTTTCAGGAGAGAATGAGACCCAGGCTGGTGCGTTTGTAAATGCTAAGTGAGAAAGTTAGTAAACAGTAAGTGCCTCAAAGAGTGGGTGCAAATATCACATGACTGCTTGCTTTGAAAGCTTCCAGGGAGTTGGAGGTTTGGGTGGGACAAGAGAAAAATTCTCTTAACAGTCTCTGTTTAAAGAAAGTGTATATGGAGTTTTTATTTATAAATTCTTCCATAGAGTAATGTGTATTTTTTAATGAAAACTGCATTTCACTACTAAGTAGAAGGATATTTATGTGTATTTAGAAAATCTAGAAGTTTAGAATAACTTAAACTACTTAAAGGTAGCTTTTTCGTCTGTTTTCACTAGTATAGACAAATCTATTTGTTTTAATTTAAAATGCTGTAAATTAACAAGAGTAAAATAGAGACATTGTTACCTACAAACCCCTTAGGTTCCCATGGTTCCTGAGACTAAATCTTGTGCAACTGAGCTGAATAAGATAAAATTATTTCTACCCAATCACAGAAAATTGTACTCGAGGCTACCGAGATCATCAATTCAGTCCAATAAGGTGAAAGAATTTTTCCCCATTTTTGCACCCAGATAGAAAAGTTACACCCAGATAGAAAAGAAAGGACCTTGTCTTTTCTTAAATTATATCCTACTATTAGGATAGGCTTTTTGAAATTTATACCTTCAAAACTGAAAGCTTCTAAATGAAGTCATATGTACAAAGGAATGCGTGACAGAAATGGGAGCAGGACCAGATTGTCATGATAAAGTGTGTGATGCTCTGGGCAAAGGAACCAAAATGGCAGTAATATGCTTCAGTCAGATTGAGCCCTCATAATTTAATTTAAGTTTGGCTCTCAGAGCTACGAAGATGAGAATGGGCAAAAAGCATCAAGAAGTAAAGAAGGTAGGTGAAACGGACAGGAAAGGACCCGCTATAACTTCATTTGCAATTTCTCAAAAGGCAATATTTCCATGTCAACTCTCACCAATCATTCGGGTGCATGTAGGTCTATGACAGGGTCTTTGCACAGCATTTTCTGTAGAACAGAGTTCAGCATGTGAGCGAGAACCAAAGAATTTCAGCTTATAAAAGTGCATCAGTATAGCTCAGGGTGCGAGGGGTCTCTAGAACTCCTACAGTTGGGTTCCTGGTCCACACAAGCCCCTTGTGGATATGTGTATGTACTTGTCTGTAAGATGCCTGCTTCTCTACACTGCTTCTATGCACCAAAGAATATTAGAAAATAATCAGTATTTCAAGCTCTAGTGCCTGCATGCGTTTCACCTTCTTTGCATATTAGTATTAAAATATTCAGAATTTCTGGAAATTTCAAGGAATGTTGCTCAGAGCAACATTCTGTCTATCAGCAGGTAGGAATCACATACTGTCTTCCTGGGAGGTTTCTCTAGAGTGTATTTTAGGTGACTAGTGCAAAAAACATGTGAAAAGAAGTATTCGTCGGGTATCCATTCTATGTAGGACACTAGACTCATTAGATAAAATATTCATAGTATTGTCTTAGATATTCAAAATGTAAAACAGGTGCAGATTATTTTGAGAGTGTGTACCAGAGATAGATACAACTACTTCTTTGTAAAAAATAAAACTGAACTATATTTTTAATAATATAATATCCAGTATTCATCCATTTTTTATTCATTTTGAAGCCCCAAAAGTAGGATCTGTGTATCACTTTTATTTTAAAACTTTAACATCTCCATTTTTAACTGATCTTTTCGCTTTTCTTATCAGGCAATTAAACAGGCATTTTGTCTTCTGGCAAGGTGAATAAAAATTAAATATTTATTTAAATAATCTCCATGCTTTGTTCAACAATCCACATCTAAAATATTATTAATATATTAAATTATTAAACATAAATCACAGGACACAACTTTCAGCTTGCAAAAGTCACCAAGTAAAGTCATAGAACCTCAGAATCATTTAGTTTTCTATTATATAAACTGAATTTTTAGAAAAGTGTGTAGTTCATTCACACAGCAGTTAAATAAAAGTAAGCAATTATTTCATTATGCAAACATGAAACAACAAAGTCTATTAATTTGCCAAAAATAAAAACCAATTTTCTCAGCCTTCACATTTTAGTTTCTCTTAATAAGGCTTCTCATCTTCTCTGAAATTTAAATACTTAGTCATTAGATTATTTTTCTGTTGTAAAAATAGTTCACATGCACACACACACTTATTTACAAAGAGTAATACAAATGTGATGATCATAGAAGAATAAAACAAATGACAGGAGGAATCAGATCATGGATATTCATTCAAAATAATTGAAGCAATTTGGTGACAGCATTAACCCACACTTTGTAAATACTAATTTACACTTTATTATAAGTTCTGAAGAGTTGGTCAAAACCATGTTCTAATAATTACAAACATTTACAAGGAATTAAAAGATTCATTGAATAATAAAACTGTGCTGTAAGATCCATTTGAGAATCTATTCACTTGTAGCCAAAGTCTGCACCCTAGCAAGGAAGTGTAATCTTTTCTTGTCTAACAAAAACTAAGGTACTTAAATAAATGATCACATTTGAAAATGTAAATGCACTTCTCTCAAGGAAAGATCAAACAGAACTCTTGTTTAATTCATGTTCGGAATATAATTTTCAGTTCAAATACTCTTTCAAGATGTTTTCTTTATAAAATTCATATATCACATATACATAAACATATAGAGAGTGAGTGTGAAAAACTGTACTGGGGAAGTTTTACACTGTATATTCCTTTCATGAGAATCAGAATCTCATCAGGAAGAGTCTCAAGCATGTGAGAAGCGGGACTCATTTTAATGAAACCTCTCTCACACACCTCATTTGTAGAATTATACTGGGCATCTTAAATTCCTCATCTATCACTTAGAGTTTAAGTTCATTGAAATGCATCCTGGGCCACAAAAATCCTCTTTTTCCTTTGTCTCAGTCTCACTACTGCTGAGTGTTTGTTTCAAAGCCCATTCATTGGTTCTGACAAGAAAGTAAAGCCCAGCAGACTATGAGGGTCTGATTGTCAAGGTCATCAAATGTCTCCATGTATGCTTATCTGAATGGATTTGTGAAATGATAAATGTGTTCAAGGAGAATTCCTTAAGGAATGTAACATTATTTCACAGTTTTAAAATTTGTCCCCTTATTTAGAGGACCAAGAGCCCCTCTCTGGCTCAAATTTTGTTGATTAATTGTCTGGAAAAGCCAGTAGTAAAGCATATGTATGTTTTTAAGTGTAAATTCAACAGATCAAAGTATGCAAAGTTGGTATAAAATACAATAAGCAGTAAAGTATGCTCTGGCTGAGAAAAGGAAATACAAAACTTTTGCAGATCAAAAATGTGAAAAATACAATTACTTATTTATAGCTTCTCGGGTATATTCCCACAATTCGTTTTGTTTCTGTTTTCTACAACCTTAGGAACAGCTTGAGACATGACCATCAAACCAATCATTTTCTCACATCTCAGTTGTGTTCAAGGCTTGAAACAATTTCTGTTTTTGTTTTTAAGTTTCAAGAATTTCTATGGAAATTCCAGAAACATTAAATACTGTTTTTGGGTGATCCGCTAATTCTTTGTTGAAGTATTTGAAGATATAGTAACTCATTATGTTTAAAAATGGAAATGTTTGTGGTATCAGTTCATGCTTATTGCCAAATACGATATTTGCATTCTAATAGTAAACATTCATGCAAACATGAAATAACACTACTATCATGTTGTGGTGATCATTATTCTAATTATTTATCTTTGACTGTCAAAAGCATATGGTATAGTAATAATTTCCATAAGTTTGCCAGCTATTAAATTTAACTGTATGCATGGTTTGTTTCTACTTTGATCTTCTCCCTCACTTTTTTTTTTCTTTGAGACAGGGTCTTGCTCTGTAGTTAAGGTTGGTCTTGAAGTCATTATGTATCTCAGGCTTGCCTCAAAGTCTTGGCAGTTCTCCTCCCTCAGCCTCCTGAGTGCTGGGATAACAAGAATGTACCACCACTCAGACCCAGCAATTTGGTCCATAATTAAGATCTGACTTGGACTACTGCAGAAACGTGATGTTTTGAAATATGCTTATCATGTGTACATTTTAACTGCCTTTCTACAACACATATTGAAATATAAATTCTGAATTATCTAACAACAGTACATCCACTAGTCAACAAAGTCACCTGGATCTTTGCAAGTAAAATGATCAAATTTCTTCCTTTGAATATATTATCAGGCAAGGAGCAGTTGGAAGGTTACAAAATCAAATCATGAAATCACCTCAGTATCCTTCTATTTCTTTCATATCTTCATGTGGAAAAGTTACTTGTACATCATATTAAAAATTCCGATGATCCTTTTATGTTACCATTGCCAATGTAGAACCATTATATTTGTAAGCATCTTCTGTATTCACTGACATATACTAGATTCTCTGAGAACTCTCTTACAGTTGAATTTCATTTAATATAAAATTAATGAATTATTATGTATTGGTATAATTAGAATGCCAAAAAAGAAAAAGGAAACCATTCTTGCATACCAAATCAATTAACTAGTGTATATAACTTTAGAAATTCCAAAGTCACCCACCTGACAAAAGTGTTTTTAAAAACATAAAATAAAACACTAAGTAGAAGATTTTTAATTTTAAGAATAAATGATTGATAGAAATTGTACACATGACAAAACGCTTGCATGGGTTATGTATTCTATTTAAATGCCCTGCTACTGCTAGATGTATGTTAATGTGTGAATCATGTATTCATTAATTATTCATTCAAAACCTATGTAATGTATGCTCTGACATCTTTTGGACTTTTAAATCATGATTGCAATATTGTCATATTAAGATAGAAATGATCAGAGGTCTTAGTTTATATCAATATAGAAAACTCAAATGGATTTTAAAGAGACATGATCTTAACATGTTATATTTTAAATAAAATGAGAAGAAAAATGCAATGTTTTCATAAAATCAATTTATACAAAAATGAACATGTTAACATTGATATGTAAATATGTATAAACAGTGACTTGACCACTGGTACTTTGCCATAGTGGCAGTTCTTATTGATTGTTGGAGAGTTTGTTTCATTTATTCACTTATTCATTCTGCCAACATTTATTTAGTAGAATTTACTAGAGTACAGATATTAGAGTGAATTTTCCCTGTGTTATCTGCCAATGTAGCATCTCTACATTCTTCAAAATATCTCCCACCCTAATCCTTTCTGAAGAGATTACAAGTGAGTCCTTTCTGTGATTAACGGTTATGTTCTTCCATTCTTTACTCGTTCCCCTCAATCTACACCAGTAACTTCAGTAACACAGTCCAGTCACGCCAGCTACTTCATCAACATCAGCGATAACAAAGAAATATTGATAGTAAATAAACAACAGACAACTTGGTTATCTGTCATCAACACACAAAATCACAAATGATTGCTACCTTTAAAATATATCCAGAATAGTGATTTTGAAAGTCTGAACAGATTTGGGTAGAAACAGAGGGACAGAAAGACTGGTTAATGGTGTAGGGGCCCAGTTAGGTAACAGATGGGAGAAACAGAATGTCCTATAGCACAGTGTGACAACAGATGATAGAGTTGTTAATTAAATTGCCTGTCTCTCTCCTCTCCTCTCCTCTCCTCTCCTCTCCTCTCCTCTCCTCTCCTCTCCTCTCCTCTCCTCTCCTTTCCTTTCCTGTTTCTTTTCTTCTTTCATTCTCTCTCTCTGTCTCTCTGTCTCTGTCTCTGTCTCTGTCTGTCTCTCTCTGTCTCTCTCTGTCTCTGTCTCTCTCTGTCTCTCTCTATCTCTATCTCTATCTCTATCTCTATCTCTATCTCTATCATCTCTCCTTTTTTGCTGTGGCTCAATC
>PVLA01008831.1:0-83458 GCA_004027455.1 Hydrochoerus hydrochaeris | reverse complement strand
AGTATGAGAGAGTTTATACAAAAGCTTCAAATGAAAGAGCTCATGGAGGAGGATTTACAAAATTCCCATGAGACAACTACCCTTGATCCAGGGAAGTTTCTCTATCAGAAATTACAAACTAAAGCCCCCAAGAAACCTTTTACCTCAAGTGCCTGACCCCCCTCTGCCTTACACAGGGATTTATGATAAGTATGGGCAAAGAATAGTTAATATCAAAGGAAAATGGGCCAAACATAATCAATTAAATTTCATGGAAAGGTTAGCTAGGAATGGGCCACCCTATTGTATTAGATCAACAGAGGATAAAAAACATTACGTAACTATGTTAAAAAGAAAGACAGAAAATCTGGCCAACAAAGAAAAGAATCAATATAAATAGAACAGGAAGTATTGGGGCTAGGGTATAGCATGTTTGCTTTTGCAAGCTAATTAAGTATAAATTGCTAACTAACAAGATTAAAGTTTAACAATGGTGAAAAAATTAATTAACACATATTGTTTAAGATTATCGCTGCCTGGCCCTAAGCCTGGGATGCTTCCTGCTTGGGGTTTAAGTTACTGCCAAAAGTTAGCAAATATATACTCCCGCTTCTGCAAAATAAAATAGATTCAGATTCACTCACATACTGGTGTGCAGTGTCTTCTGTCTCTCACTCGCCGACTCCCTGACCACCTTTGGGACCCCTGAGCCCTGCCGCAGCTGGACTCCGGCAATTTTTCTAAGTACAGTGGTGCACAGCTGTAATCTTAGCTACTTGGGTAGGCTGAGGCAGAAGGACTACAAGTTCAAAGCCATTCTGGACAATTTAGTGAAACCCTGTATCAAAATGAAAAGGGCTAGAAATGTATGTAGCTCAGAGGTCCAGTGCTTGGCTATCATGTGCAAGGCTCTGGATTCACTCCCCCTAGCATCTCTTCCTGCTTCTCCTATGTGAGACCCATAGCTGTCCCGCAACCTCATCTCTTGAGAGCTTGGTGAAAAACAGGAACCAAGGGGAACCTGGAGAACCAACATAGAGGCCAGAAGATTCATGTTCTGACTCATAGGAAAGCCCACAGCTCCTCTCAGATCCTGCTACACAAACTGCAGACACAGCAAACAAACCTGGCTGTGCATTTCTGTGACAAGAAGGGACATGAGAAAAACCTCAAAGCAGGCTGAGACCATGTTGCTAACAGAGCCCACTCCACCCATGCCACTGCACCCACATTGCAGGGAGAGTTAGGGTTTGAGAGCAAGGGAACAGATCCAAGTCAGAAAGGGAAAATTAAGAATTGTTTGGAGCAGATCCTCTATTAAAAGTATATATAATTTAGAAAGGTTGACATCCAGGTGGCTCAAATAAAAACTGTTTCGGTCCTTCAACAAGTAAAACGATGATGGATCTGAGAAAACGCCATATACAAAAAGGCTTTTCTGACCAGGATTCTACAGAGAGACTGTTTAATATATCCTCATCCTAGGTCCTGCTTTCCCTCTCAAACCTGTATAAGAAACACATCCTTCCCCAAACAAAACATACACCTTACTTAAACTGATAAAGGATGGCAAAATTAAATGCTGTGTGAAAGTAATTTGTAAACTGTGAAATGATTAATGGTGTCAGATATTTGCATTATTTTCCTTATAACAAAGCTGATATCATTGGCTCACAGACTTTGAATCTTGGTTTAAAATCAAGGGAGAATGTTCCTCTGAGTCCTGTTGTCTGTCAGAGGAGGCTCGAACGGTTAGGGTCACTTGTGCTACTTGTGCTAATGATGTGTAATAGCACGATTAGTTAGACT
This sequence comes from Hydrochoerus hydrochaeris, assembly GCA_004027455.1. NCBI lineage: Eukaryota > Metazoa > Chordata > Mammalia > Rodentia > Hydrochaeridae > Hydrochoerus > Hydrochoerus hydrochaeris. The sequence continues at coordinate 81,670 of PVLA01008831.1, read as the reverse complement.
TCTTCCCACACTTAGACTGAGGGAAAGAAACTATTCTTGAACTTATTCCCACATGCAAACACCAAATATTACAACCAACAAGCACTAGTAGGAACAGAAAGAAATGGTGTGTGTGTCTCTTACTCAGCATCCTCAGTCTCCATGGAACACTCACAACTCTGCTCGGTAGAAACAAAAGAGCACTAAGGCCCATACTGCCCACTCCTCATCTGCGATTTTTCTCTTCTCATGTTTTGTCCCCACCAAACATGTCAACATCTTACTGAGCAAGCTGTTAAATGACGTAAGACATGCAAACACATAGAGCAAGTACCTCTCAGGCTTTCCCCCTGGCTAGCTTACACATTCCAGGGGAATTTCAGTCTTAAGAGGTAGAAAGTGATCAGGGACAATGTCAAGGATTCGCTATGTTCTCAGCTTGTTGGTCTCCATTCCACACCTGTACATCAGCTGGATATCATGCTGATACTGACAACCTCTATAAAATACATATTTTAATATAACCAGAATAAATTTTCTTTTTATGCTGCACAGAATTGAAATATACTATGTGCTGCTTGCCCTTGCTCTGTTTCTTGTTAAATTATGAATGTGTTACGGAGAAAAAATTGGTATGTACCTCCTAGTTAACATTACTATAAATAACATCTGTCCATTGAAAGGAAATTGTGTTCCTTAAATCATAGACTCTGGTAGACTGTTATGAAACACACTTAAGGATTACTGTAAAGACATATATCTCTAATATAATCTAGAGTATTTCAGTGGGAAAATCTGCAAAAGACAAGTGCCCCAGAGTTTATGGGCTCACCATGTTTCATTTGAGGGCCTGGGGTTAAGAAAGCATTCGAACAGATACTTAACTCCTGTTTGTTTTTCAGCATGCACATCTCTGAAAGCCAACAAGAATTCTTCAGAATGCTGGATGAAAAAATTGAGAAGGTAAGAAACAAAAAAACAGACTACATGTTTCAAGGAAAATGTAATAATTGCTTTATAAATTATGATAACAGTATTTTTTAAGGAAACATAATTTCACTTTTACTGTTATTTCCTTTAAGATAACATAGAAATAGTGCTTTGAGTTTACATGTTTTTTTTAGTCAGAGGCATTTTATCATTTCTATGACATTTATTCCAAGATAATATGTAAAGTTTTTCCAAGATAATTTATTCCAAGATAATATATAAAGTTTTCCTGAAAAAAAGTTTTTCTGAAAAGATAATATATAAAGTTTTGGAAACAAAATAAAATTAATACAATTCTCTGAATAATTGAAACAAATGTTGAAGAATGAACTCTTGAATTTGGGGCAGTAGGTAGCTCAATAGGAGGGCACCTCTCTGTGGATTTTATCCTCCGAATCTCAAAAAAGACTTATGTTAATATTCAGTGTGTTACTATATCTCTTTGGATCATGCTCCTTTTCATAAATACTGTTTATTTTTCATATACCTCAGGTTAATCTTTATTTTTTTTAATTCTATTTAAAGAGGGGGGAAGCAAAACAGAAAAAAGGGTAAAAACAATACAGAATTTCAAAAAAAAATAAACAGTAAGAAATCACTATTTGATACATTACATATTGTCTTCTTGGATATAGTTGTTCAAGGTACAAAATTAAAGCACACAAAGTGGATATTCAAACAGTGAGACTGCAAACAGCTCTGTTCACCGATCCAACAAAAACTCAGCAACATGGTCATCAATCCTACACACCTAAGTATACGTATAGTTATCTCTTTAAGAACACTTTCTTTTCCTCCTCTTGCTTTTTTTTAATTGTTTTATTTAAAGAAAAAATTTTGAAACAGAAAGAGGGTATAAACAATACAAAATCTCAAAAACAAAACAAAACAAAAACAAAAATAGTAACCAGTAAAAAATCACTAGTTGATAATTACATACTTTCCTCTTAGATGTAGTTGTTCAAGTTACAAAAGTAAAGTCCACAAAGTAGACATCCAAACAGTGAGACTGCAGTCAGTTTTGCTCATCCATCCAACTAAAACTTTAGCAACATGGTTATCAATTCCACACATGCAAACATGCATGCAGTTATATCCTTTAGAATACTCTCTTTTCCTTTTTTTTCTTTACAATAACTATAATCCATTCTTGTAAACTACTTAGAAGTTCTACACATGTATAAGTCTCTACACATATACCTAGCCTTTCTGTATTAGAGGGAGAAACAAATCAAAACAAGTCAGCAATACAAATTCCTAGAGAAACACGAAATGAAAAGAACATAGAAAAACACAACACTAGGTGATCTATGGTAGTCACTATGATGTCTCTATTTATTTTCAATAAAATTGTCTATATCGTCAAATATAATATAAACTTAGCATTGCTTTACACTATTAATAAAATCTAAACATTGGAGACATTATTAATAAACATTGCTTTACACTATTAATAAAATCTAAACATTGGAGACAAAGGCAGTTAACAATCAAACCAGAATGGGTATCCTATTGAATCCTATCATCTTCGGAGTAGTTGCCCCTACTCTCAGACTCGACACTCTCAAGCATACCAGATTCAAATAAAATCAGTCAAGATAAAACAGCAGTATAAACAATCTTCTCTGTCTTATCTCTGCCATGCTATTTTTCTATTGTTATTTGTTTACTTTTCTCCTTCATTCCACTGTCTGCCCCTTTCTTTGCGGCCTTTCTGCCATTATTCCTGGAACCCTGGTGATTTTCTTCTCTCTCTCTAGAATGTCCTTCAGTATTCTTTGCAGGGTTGGATTGATGGTCACAAACTCCCCCAGTTCCTCTTTGTCGTGGAAATATCTTGTCTCTCCATTAATTTTGAGAGACAGTTTTGCAGGGTACATCAATCTGGGTTGGAGGTTATTTTCTTTCAAGACTTGGAAGACTTCACTCCAAGCTCTTCTTGATTTGATGGTTTGCATTGAGAATTTTGCTGTGATTTTAATGAGTTTTCCTTTATAGGTAATCTGTTTCTTTTCTCTGACTGCTTATAATATTCTGTTCTTGTGATGGATTTCTGGGATCCTGATTATTATATGTCTGGGTGTAGATCTGTTTTGGTTGTAGCTGGCTGGAGTTCTGTATGACTCATTTATCTGAACTTCACTTCCATTACCTATGTTTGGGAAGTTTTCCTTAATTATTTCTGTGAATAGACTTTTATTTCATTTGTATTTGTTGCTGCATCTTCATTCACATGTTTTATTCTTAGGTTATAAATCCTCTTGTCATCTTCTAGCCTTTGTATCGTCGCTTCCTGGTTCCTTGTTATTTTTAAGAGATCCTTCCTTTCACGATCATATGTTGCAAATCTATCTTCAAGTTTTGAAAGTTTGTCTTTAGTTTCTGTTAAAAGGTTTTGCCAGGTTTCAATGGAGTTTTTAATTTCCTGATATTCTCTTTGGATCTGTTTCATATATTCTAGATTTTGTTTATATACTTCATCAAAGGCTTCTCTCCTTTCTCTGGGTTCCTCTATTCTTTCATTTGAGTTTACTTGAGGATTACCCAGGACTTCTTTTATTAATCTTCTTATATCTTGCTTCACCTGAGTTAGAATTTCAGATTTAAATTTGACGATGAGGTCATGGAAGTATTTCTTTATTTCCGATGAGGCTGTCTCTGACATTACAGGTTTGCTGCCCTCAACCTCCTCTGCATTTACCTCTGTTGGACTCACTTTCCCTAGTTCCACAGTTGGGGACCTTTTACTCTTTCTCTGTCTTGTCATGTTTTCAGCCCCCTTCAGACGGGTGGGTGGTGGAGGTCTCTGGGCCTTTTGTATTGCTTATAGTTTTTCTGCAGCACACTTGCTAGGTAAGTGCTGCCCCCCAGTCCACTGCGGATCTGCGAGTTGCATGCTGAGAGCTGGCTCCTCCCCCTACACCAGTCAACCAGTTTATGCTTCAACAGGTTTGTGTGTTCCCTGGGGATGCCACTGGCCCAGATAAGCCTCGACCCTGGCTATTGGGTTTCAACCAGGGGCGTGGCCCGAACCGAGCAGATCCCACCAATCTGCTTTGGACTAGGAGTCATCAGTGGACGCTGCCTTGGCTTTTGACTCAAGCCTGCCCTGCCGAACTCCAAAATGTCGCCCAGCCAGTCCTCCCGATCTGGGGAATCCAGTTCCCATCACTCACCAAAGCTCACACAGCTCGACTGGCTGTTTCCACTCCCTGTCGCAGCACCTCCTCCAGAGGAAGGTTTGGAGCTCACCAACTCCCGCTCTCCGCAGGGCCACGATCTCAGCTCGACTGTGAGTCACCTGACTTTAAGATGTGCCGGTACAGCAACTGGAGCTTGCCCAGCTCCAGCCCTCTGTCCATGCTTCTTCTTCTTCTTTCTTTCTTTTTTTTTCCTTTTTCTTTTTCCTCAGTTTCTTCCTGGGTCGTGAGAATTCCTCTCCTTTTGTCTGGCTTTCTCCATGTTGCCAGATTCAATGTCTGAGTTGTTTTTATTTTTTTTTTTTCCTCAGAGAGGCTCTCGTATCATGCCACCACTCAGTCAGCCATCTTGTGATCCCTAATCTTTATATTTTAAAACACTCAAATCTTTAGCAATGCCTTGAATTATCTAGAGATATTCTAGAAATATCTAGAGATATTATCTAGAGAACGTATTATATCCTACACTCGTTCAATAAAGACAGTATCTTCCTTTACTTTCAGGTTATGATCATATTTTTGTTTATTTTTTCCATGAATTTTTCCTATCATTTTTAAAAATTAAATTTATTAGTACAATTTAGATGTACATAACTATCATATTAATCATAGAGAACTTGTACCTACATGTGATATAGCTTAGTTCTTCTCCAGTTTCCCTCCCTTCCTTTCAACTCCTGCTCCCCCTCCTTATTTACAAAGTTTTGTTTCAATTCTATCCTTTTTTTCTCATTTTCTTCTTTTTCCTTTCTTCCCCAACCTCAGTCCCCCCTGCCCTTTGAACCATTTCTTCCTATTTCACAATATGCATTATGCATTATAATTCCTATATACACTCTTAAGTTTCTCACAACAGAGAGACAATGTGATATTTACATATGTGTGCCCGATTTATTTCACTTAAGAGAGACTCCAAATCCATCCATTTAGCTATATACTTCTTTATGGCTCAGTAGTGCTCCGTTGTATTAAAAAACAGCTTTTTTATCCATTCCTCAATCAATGTGCATTTAAGTTGTTTCCAACATTTAGCTATTACAAACTGTGCTGTTGTAAACATGGATGCACATATATTGCTGTGCTATGGTGTTTTTAATGCTTGTCAGATGATACCAAGAAGGGCAATGCCTGGCTCAAATAGGATCTCCAGTGCCAGTTTTTTGAAGAATCTTCACACTGATTTCTACAGTGGTTGCACCAGTCCAAATTACCACCAACAGGGGAGAAGGGTTCATCTTCCCCAGAGCCCCTCCAGCATTTGTTATTGGTTGATTTCTTGATAACTGTTCTTTCTGGAGTGAGGTGGAATCTCAGCATTGTTTTAATTTGCATCACTTGAATAACAAGTTATGCTCAAACATTTTTTCATATATTTATTTGCCTTTGTACTTCATCTGAGAAGTGTCTGCTCATTTCAGGTGATCGTTTTTGGATTAGGTCTTTAAAGTTGGTGAGTCTGGTCTTTTTTTAGTTCTTTATATGTTCTGCATGTTAGTCTTTTGTCAGAAGAACAACTGACTAAGATTTTTTTCCCCTATTCTTTGGGTTGTCTTTTCACTCTATTGGTGATTTCTTTTGCTGTGCAAAAGCTTTTTAATAAGATGAGATTTCAGTTGTTGATTTTTTTTTTTTAGTACTTCTCTTGCCATTGGGGTTTTGTTTATGAAGTCTTTGCCTACAACTATGTCTTCAAGAGTTCTACCTATTCTCACTCCAGAAAATTTATGTTTCTGTTTTAATGTTTAGATCTTTGATCCACTTTGATTTTAGCTTAGTGCATGGTGATAGACATGGGTCTACTTTTAGTCTTCAGCATGTGGAAAGCCAGTTTTTTCATCACTCTTTATTAAAGAGGCTATCTTTCTTCCAGTGAATGTATTTAGCCCCTTTGTCAAAGGTTAGGTGGTTGAGTATGTTTGGAATTGTTTCTGCATTTTCTAATTTGTTCAGTTGATCCTCAGGTCTGTTTTTTGTCAGTACCATGTTGTTTTTATCACAGTAGCTTTGTAGTATAATTCCAAGTCAGGGACTATAATGCCCCCTGCCTTGCCTTTGTTGCCTAGAATTGTTTTTGCTATTCTGGTTCAAAATGAATTTTAGGACTTTTTCTCTAGTTCTGTGAGGTATGCTAATGGTATTTTGCTTGGAATTGCATTAAATCTGTATAACTATTTTGGAAGTATGTCCATTTCTGCTATGTTGGAGCAAAGTATATCTTGTCATTTTCTGATACACTCTTCAGTCTCTTTTTTCAGAGTACTGTAGTTTTCAATGTAGAGATATTTTTCTTCCTTTATTAAATTAATTCCTAAGTATTTTATTATTTTTGGTGCTGTTATAAGAGACATAGTTTCCCTAACTTCTCTCTCAATGAGTTTGTTATTTGTATACAGGAATGTCATTGTTTAGTGTTGACTTTGTATCTAATTATACAACTATAAAACTAAATCTAATTGTAAATCTAATTATACAACTGTCTATTAAATCTAGAAATCTTTTGGTGGAGCTTTTGGGGTCTTCTATACAGAGTACTATGTCATCTGCAAATGATGATAATTTAACTTCTTCCTTTCCTATCTTTATTCCTTTTTTTCTTTCATCTAACTGCTTTGGCTAATGTTTCCAGAACTATATTGAATAGAAGTAGTGATAGTGAAAATCCTTGTCTCATTCCTGATTTTAGAGTAAAACCTTTCACTATTTGAGCATTTGTTATGATGTTGGCTGATGGTTTGTCATAGATGACTTTTATCAGATTGAGATAATGACCATCTATGCCATTTTTCTGTAGAGTTTTTGTCATGCATGGGTGTTAGATAGTGTCAAACACTTTTTCTGCATCTATTGAGATGATCATATGCTTTTTATCCTTGTCTTTGTTAATATGGTATATTTACATTTATTGATTTGTATTTATTGATTTCCTTTTCTGCATCCCTGGGATGAATCCTACTTGGCCATGGTATATAATCTTGATGATTTGCTGCATTCTGTTTGCCAGTATCTTATTGAGGATTTTTGTATCTATATTCATTAGAAAGATTGGCCTGTAGTTCTCTTTTTGGTTGGATCCTTTTCTGGTTTTGGTGTCAGGTTAATACTTGCTTCTAGGAATGACTTTGGAGTATTGCTTCCCATTCAATTTCATTAAAGAGTTTGAAGAATAATGGTATTAGACCCTCTCTAAATTTCATGTAGAATTCAATAGTGGATCCATCAGGATCTAGGCTTTTCTTTGTTGGTAAATTTTCAATGATATTTGCAATTTTGTTGACTGATACTGGGTTATTTAGAATTTTTATATCTTCTTGATTCAACTTTGGTAATTCACATGTATCTAGGAATCTGTCCATTTCTTCTGTTTTCCATCTTATTAGAGTAAAGCTTCTTGAAGTGGATATTGATGATCTTCTGGATTTCCAAAGGACCACTGTGATTTCACCCTTTTAATTCCTAATTATATCAACTTGAGTCTGTGCTTTTTGTATATAAAGTTGGCTAAGGGTTTGTCAATTTTATTTAATTTTTCAAAGAGCCAACTCTTCAATTTGTTTATTTTTGTATTGTTTTCTTAGTCTTGCATTAATTTCTTCTCTTATGTGCAAGCTTTGGACTTGACTTATTCTTTTTCTAAAAGTTTAAGGTTCAATGTTAAGTTGTTCATTTAAGATCATTCTATTTTCCTGATATAAGTATTCACTGCTGCAAATTTCCCTCTTAGGGCTGCATTCATTGCATCCCTGAAGTTTGACTATGTTGTATTGGGATTATTTAATTGTAGATACTGTTTAATTTTTCTTTAATTTATCTGTGACCCACTGGTTGTTTAGTAATATGTTATCTAATTTCTGTATGTTTCTGGAGTTTTGTGGTTTCTTTTGCCATTGATTTTCAGTTTCATTGCACTATGGTTGGAAAATATTCATGGGATAACTTAAATTCCTTTGCATTTACTTAAGTACATTCTGTGAGATAGAGTGTGGTCTATTTTTGAGACTCACATGTGCTGCTAAGAAGAATGTACATTCCAGTGTTATGGGGTGAAACACTCTGTAGACATCCACTAAATTCATTGGTTTGAAAGTTTGGTTCAGTTCTGATATTTGTTCTTCAATTGTTTGTCTAATTGATCTGTTTGCAACAGTGGAGTTTTAAGGTCCCCTATTACAATTGTGTTAGTGCTTATTTAATTATTCATGTCCATTAATATTTGTTTATATAGTTGGGTGTACCTATGTTCGGTGAATATGTATTTATGATTTTTATCTCTTCTTCTTGGAACTTTCCCCTAACAAGTATGTAGTGACCTTTTTATCTCTTTTGATCAGTCTTGGCTTGAAGTTCACATTTTCTGAAAATAGAATAGCTACTCCTGCTTTTTTCTGGGTTCCTGTCATGTGGAGTAATGTTTTCCATCCTTTGACTTCCTGTCTTTGAATTTCTTTTTAAGTTAAATGTGTTTCTTGAATGCAGCATACTGTTGGATCTTGTTTCTTGATCCATTCTGCCAGACATTTCTTTTGACTGGTGAATTGAGACCATTTCTACTAATGGTTATAACTGATATGTATTGGTTTGTCTTTGTCATATTGTTTTCCTGCTGATAGATTCTTGTCTTTCCCCTCTGTCTAACTGCTTGACTTGCCCGATGGCTTATTTCTATTTGATACTATTGGAATTGTGGTCTTTGTTATCTTTTCCTAGAATATCTTTCAGAACACATTGTAAAGGTGGTTTGGTGGTCATGAATTTCTTCAGTTGTTCTTTGTCGTGGAAGTATTTTATTTCTCCATTAATTCTGAAGGGTCATTTTTCAGGATACATAAATCTGGGTTGAAAGTTGTCTTCTTTCAATACTTGAAATACTTCACTCCAAGTTCTCCTTGACCTAAGAGTTTGTGCTGAGAAGTCTGCTGTGATTCTGATGGGCCTTCCTTTATAGGTGATTTGTTTCTTTTGTCTAACAACTTTTAATATTTTGTTCTTGTGCTGAATTTCTGGAATCTTAACTACTGTATACCTTGGCAGAAATTTATTTTGTTCATGACTAATTTGGAGTTTTGTATGTCTCACTTATCTGTATGCTAAATTCTGTATCCATGCTTAGGAAATTTTCTATTACTTCTGTAAATCGGTTTTTTAATCTCATTTGTGCTGACTCTTGCTTTTTTATTGTATGTTATCAATCATATGCTGTTCTTCTTTGTATCATCTTGCAGTTGTTGGATTGTTTTTTCATGGTGCCTTACTATTCTTAAGAGATCTTTCTTTTCATGATTATTAACCAAGATCCTGTTTTCTAGGTCTGATATTCTGTCTTCACTTTTTTTCATTCAGTTTTGCAAACTTTCAATGGAATTTTTAATTTCCTGGATATCTGTTTGAATCTGTTTCATGGATTCCATTTGTTTCCTATGATAGACTTATAATTTCTATCATTTTTCTATGCTCCTCTATTTTTGTCTATGTCTGCTGTAGATTTGCTGAGCAAGTCCTTCATTATGATCATCATCTCTTTTTTTAAACCTGAGAAATTATTTCTGTTCTGATTTCCGTGTGTGTGTGTGTGTGTGTGTGTGTGTGTGTAGTTTGTTTCTGCTGCTGTCATTCCAGAAAACTCAGGTGAATGGCTTCTGAGTTCTTCTATCTCTTTGTCCCCCAGATTTGTCCTGGGGAAGAGGGCAGTTGATGGAAGTCTGGGGTTGCATTTTGCTTCTGCATCTTGTCATTTTCTATTTTTTTAATAATAATAATTTGCTTTCTGTGTTGTTGTTTGTATTTTTCTTATTTAGGTAGCTTTATCACTAGTACCAAAGCTTCCATAGGACCTGTCTCTTTCTCTGAGATGTCTTCTAGGTGTAGCTAGCTATTGGTCTTTGTGTTTGTGCCAAGATCCTACCTTCCACTTCATTAGGAATGAGTGGTTGCTGTTTATTTGGCTCAACACCCAGTCCTTTAGTACTGGGGATGGTTATGACCCCTGGGTTATGACCCCAGTTTTATCATACAAGGATAAACAACTGGTTATAACAAGTATGGTGTCCTGGCTAAAGTAGTACAATTAACAATGACAACATCATCAAGCAAAGCCTAGAAACTAACAATCTGTAATAACTGCTAATTTGGCATCTCTAACCATAGGAGTAAGATCTATAGTTATTTAACAATACCCAACAAAAAAAAAGAACTTGTATGCAGTGAGTTTCCCCTTGGTAGAATGATTTTATCCTGTGGAGAAGAGGAATTTAAGTGAGATAGGGAACAAAACTGATCACTAACTAAAGAGAAATATAGCAGAAGCAAGACTGAAGGACAGAGGATAATCACCCAAACTTTTGGAAGCTGCAAAAGGGGACAGGAGAGAAAGAATGAAGGAGAAAGCAAAAGAACATCGAGGCAAACCAGAAAGACTAGAGACAATGTTCATTCACATAAATATATCAGAAAATCAAAAAAGACCATTGAGGAAAGAGAGAGAAAAGACAGAAAAAACAAACCATACAATAAAAGTCAAAACCTAATTCCTCCATAAAAATGAAAATGAAAAAATTCCTCTGGTGCCCCAAGTTTGATGTTAGTTCCCTAATCAGAAACAACATCTGTACTGAGGAACCTTGCCAAGTTTGCAGTAGGATTACTGCCAGCTGTGGGGCTGATCTTGGCTAGGCCACTAGTTCCTCTCATGCATTGGTGGTAGAATGGGGAGAGTACCCTAGTCTACCACCATCCAAAGCCATTTGAACCACTGATCACAGAGCAGGGAGCTGCTTCCAGTCCTTTGTAGCTAAGGCTAGGACTGCCTTTTGGCAACCACCAGATCCAAGCTCCTTCTCCCAACAGAGTTCCCCCCAGTCTTGTCCAACTGCCAGCTTTTCTTCATTCCACTTCAGGACATTGTCAGTGAAGTGACCCTGGGGCTGTTCTCCTGTTGGAGTTCCAGCCTAGACCCCTTTGAAATGAAATGACAATCTCACTGACCCACTGCTACTCCTCCATGTAATTCAGTGCCAGGCACTGCTCTAGTTCACTTACCAACCACTGACTGGGGTCACTCAGGGAACTGTTTTGTATTTCTCACTGCTTGCTTTGATGCCAGTGGCAATATTCTGATGTCTGCATTATAAGGCTTTTTGTAAAGTTAAAACAAAAAAGAGTATGTAAAAGTCTGATGTGTGATATAGCACCCCAGGATTTCAGACTGCCTTCACTTATTAAAAGTTGTCAAGTCAGATAGAGACCAGTAAACAGCCCTTTCTTTGATGGAGTGTTCTTATCTATGTATGTCATTTTGCACCTGATGTGGTGCCCTTACCTCAAACTACAAGGAAGCACTTACTTCCCAGCAAAAACCTATCATGAGTCAACTGTATGCTTAACACTGCTCTGAATTCTTTAGAAACATCTTATACCTATGTTAATTAATACTTACCTCAGGATAACAGCTTGTCTCCAGACAACACCTACTCATGGGTACCACAGATAATTCAGACAGTCGTTCACAGATTTGAGAGTCTAATGCAATAATCTCACCTGACCCAACTTCCCTCTCCACAGTTTCAGTTACCTACAGTCCACTGAGGTCCAAAAATATTAAATGGAAAATTCCAGAAACAATTCATAAGTCTTAATCACTTTTATTACCACATGTCATTATGTTGTTCTGATTAGTTGTTGTTAATATCTTACTGTTCCTAACTTATAAGTTACATTTTATCATAGGTATTATTTACCTATTTGCAGCCATGACATGGTCAATGACTGACCACATGTACAACCATGGTCATGAAAGATTATAATGGATTTGAAATTTCTGTCATCACCTAGTAATACCATAGCTGTTTTAACAGTGCAACACATTAGGTGTTTGCAGTGATGCTGGTGTAAACAAACCTACTGCACTGCTAGTCACATAAAAGTGTAGAATTCAGTTAAGTACAGTACATAATACTTGATAATGATAGTAAATAACCATGTTACTTGTTTTCAAATATATTACTACTTATAACAAAAAATTTACTATAAGACAGCATGCCTCTGACAATGGCAGCCTCATACATCTCAGGTTTGTCAGATCTCTTGATTGTATCAAGAGACCATGTCAAGTGATTGACTCAGGCTCTCCAGGCCAGTGCAAGTATACTGTGTTTTATCTTCACAATGGCAAAATGACAAAAGTACCCAGTGATGCATTTCTCAGAATGTCATTACTGTTAAGTGATACACCCCTATATGGTAGGGAAGACAAAGTATTGATACTGTCCTCAACTTCAGGAAACTACCAGGGATCTCAGGATGTGTTTCCCATGGATAAGAGGGACAACTATGTGATCAGGTAGGAATTCCAGCCCAAGTATGCCTAACTCCAAAGAACAGTCTCCAAGTTGCTTCTCTGAGGAATGTGTGAATTTAAGCTGACAATAAGATTCAAAATTGGTCTTGGTAGAAATAGAACTCATTTTGATCTCAGAATGTCTTATGCTAATAAACTGAATGCAAAATGAAATATGGCAATAATTAAGGGCTTACATTCTTATAGAATTTAAATTCATCTCTGCAGAGGAGTGGATTTGATGTAAAAGTTACAAGCCTTAGTATTACAATTTGTGAACTTTATTCTAGAGGAGAGCAAAACTTCACATTCAAAACAGAACATATGGCACTATGTTTAGGGCATTGGAGGCTAGTTTTACAATCTTTCAGTTTTAATTTTCTTTGTAATTTTGTGGCCCTTTTATTAGGACACTTGTTCATGAATTACCAAGTTATGAATTCTTAATAAAAAATAATGAAAGAGGTCTTAAGTTTATCAGTATTTCAGCAGCAGAATGCACTGTGAGGTAGACTCTGAAAGATTAATTATATAATTACATAATTTTCTGGCCCATTAATAGGCCAGCAAATATTGCCTATTCAGAAAGAAGAGGTAGATGATAAATTAAAATTGTATTTTAAGCTACAGTGTTCCCTGGATATACATAAATATTTAAGAATGTAATAATTTTTTATTTTCACTGAATTTTTGGCTTATACATGACTTTTTAGATTGAAAACTTCAACTAAGAGCAATTACCAAGTTTCACATCTTGGTTCAAAAGCTGTTCAGTTTGCCAATAACATTTTGTTTTAGTAAAAAGAAGCATAAAAAGAAATATTATGCCTACTGTGATGATAAAGATCTTTCTGTGTTCTGTGTTCTGTACCCCCATTCAACTAGCTTTTTGGGAATAAAATGATCTGTTTAATAGTTAGAGGTAGATTGGGAAAATTAAAGCCTGAATTTTGTTATTTTTTAAACATTCACATACTCTGACAAGGCATCAGATTATCTAATCTCTTTCCAACATGTTTCCATAATTGAAATTCAACCTTCTTTTACTCAACACTGAAGTTCGTTGTACCCACATGAAATCTGACTTTCCTTTTTCCTTTGCCTCCAGGATCCACAGTATCATATGCTTAATACAATGCAAACAAAGTGTATAACTTGATCATTTATTGAATGGAAGCTTCACTACACAAAGAAGCACTTGTAGATTTAAAATAAACAGTGTTCGCCCTATTGAATGTGTGTGTGTGTGTGTGTTAAAGTTTCATGGAATGATCCCAATGCCTTGTACATAGTACATGCTAGGCAAGCACTCTACCACTGAGATACAACCCCAGAACAAATACATTTATATATCTGACATGCACCACTTCATTTCTACAGGGAATTTTCTATCTTCTCTAAACTCTACTTTTCTGTTTATTTTTTCTGGTTTTTTTAATTTGTTTGTTTTTTCTCTTACCTAAAGTTCATCCCTGCCAACATTTTTTGAGTATGCTAGCCTATGTGTCGTTTAAGTATGAAGTCTCCAGAAATTAAACCCTGCATCTTAATGTATTGGTTTAATGTAATCTTTGTCATATTTTATGTAGTCACAATTAAAAGTCGAATTCTTCCAAATTGTTTTTCTATTCTATGATCATTGCTAATATTTCAGCCAGGGTTACCACAAGAATAGCTATAAGTACAGCTCAAATCTTTTGTTTAGGTTTTATAGAATTAAGTTTAAAAAAAGATTAAACTCACCTACAACTCCGTGCTGAGAGGTCTTGAGTTTCAAGATTTCATCTCTTCCAGAAACATCCAGGAATTCCTTTTTTCACCCTTCAACTACTGAGAAACAACATTGGCTGACCCTGTGGCCATGTAAAACTGCTTTCCTGATTTATCTATTAATTCATTGGGGGGGTTGAATTTACCTTCCAGCTCTCCCCTCTGGACACTAAACAAAAATTTCTACTCTGTGTCCCTCAAAATAGCCATGAAAGCATCGATAATAATACGCTGATACTAGGACTGGAAAACGGTTTGAGATTTATAGTAAAACTTACACTTACTCAGAACCCCTCCAGAGCTCATCACACTGTAAAGCTGCATCTTACCTTTGCACCACAGTTGGACAAATACCCTCCAGAAAAAGTTTTAAAAACTAAGACCTGGGGTTGTAACTCAGTGGTAGAGTGCTTACCCACCGTGTGAAAGTCCCTAGAGTTAGTCCCCATGCCTGTAATCCCAGTTACTTTGGAGGCTCAGGCAGGAGGATTGCAAGTTCGAGACCACCTTGGGCAACTCACTGAGACCCTATCAAAGAAAGAAAAGAGCTGGAGCTGGATCTCAATGATAGAGCGCCTTGAGTTTGATCCTCAGTATGGGGGATCAGCAGTGCAGACTGACTGTGCTCTTCCTGAGCAGCTGGCATGATGCGAGTTCCTCAGGGAGAAAAATATAGATACAAAGTATGGAATATGAAACTTATGGGAAATAGTCACTTACTGTGGCAAATTCCATTTTTAAGGTGCGCTTCTTTAAAATGTTACTATTTTACTGACGGAAGAGTCTGTCACCCATCACTACCGCTACCCTCATCGCCTTTTTCCCTGAGACACCAGATTTTCCTATACTAACGCAATTATGAAGTGTCAGGTGTTGAAACTTCCAAGTCCACTCACCAAGTAGTTGGGACATTTGCCGGATGTCGTTTCAGTTTATTGCCATGGAGGAGGCCACAACACGATACTGCATCTAGAGATGACCAAGGGAGAGGTGTGCTCAGAATTCTGTTTTTCCTTTTAGAGAGTAAAAATGCTATAAATTAATGGGAACCATCACATTCCTTTTTTACTCTGATATTTAACCCTTATTCCATTGTAATCTGTAGTTATTATTATGCCTGGTAAGCCACAAGAGACTCCTAGAAGTTTATTTGCAGGATCGGCATGTGCCTAAATTTGCGGTTTTAAGAAAATAACCATTTGCTGCAGAGCAACATAGTGATTTTGTAATTCTAGCCTTTCACTGTATCTAGAGATGAAAGCAAGTATCTAGATTAAAAGTCCATGAAGGATTTCTGAATATAGTGCTAAGTATAAGTAGGTTCAGAATTTAAGGTGTACGCTCCACTGTACATTTCCACTGACTTTTAAGAAGCAGAAAAGTTAAAGAAAAAAAACTTTTTAAGAATCTGCAGTAATAGTGTCTTCTATAGTCAAAAGTAAGGATTTACATTTTGCTTTATGAGGAGGTAAGAACCCAACAGATGACAGAGGAATCTTTTTCTCTCTCAGAGAAAACCCTGGATTTTAAATAAAGAATGTCTTAATGCAGTGCTGTTTGAATTTGGCTATTTTTCTGATGCAAGACTTCTTAAATTTTGTCTTTTAAAGTTGTAAAGATGCACTCTATAAAAATATGCACAAAAATTTAAACTATAATTTTAAGGTTCACAACCTCAAGGAAGCTGTTGGTGGGTCCCAGGAAAGAACCATAGTTGTTATATGATACATCTCACTAATATACTTCCCTTTTACCCAGTGCCCAGTTATACCCACAAGTACAGATGAGCCTAGGTAGCAATCTTGTCCATATGCATCTCTGATTTAAAGAGGATTTGGAAACTGAGTACAGACCCATTCTCCTTTCTTTCTCACTTTCCTTTCTTCTCTTTAAAAAAAAAAATTCTTCATCTTGCATATTCTGGTATAATTTTGAAAAGTTGGCTCTGTTGATTGAATTTATTCAATGTGGCACTTAAGGAATGTCTGAGAAAGAGCAGTGTATGAATTTTAAATCTGCTGACTTTAGAAGAATAGCTGTAGACTTGTACATCTACTGAGCAATCATTTACACTTAGAAGATACTTGGGTTTCTACAGCGACCTGATTCCTTTGGCCCCAGAACTAATTTCATTGGAAAAGAGTGTGTTAAGTCTGCATTTTTAAATTTATTTCAAAGACTCCTTCTCTTGACTAAAGCACACCAGGTCAGACTCACCCTGTCCTGAGTCGGTGTGCCTACAATCAGGTGTGTGCTTTTAGGTTGTTGAAGAGAATGACTTTCATGGAATTTTGAACTGTGTTGTTGGGCTCTGTGTATAAACCTCTCCTGTAGAGACTCTTCAACTGCAGAGCTGCTGTAGATCCAAATACAATATTTGCCAGGCCAATGTGACAGGTTTTCTTTCTGGCACTGTGTTTAAGATTTTCTCCATACCTGCTTGTAATGAGGAAAATTGGGACAACAGTATTTGATCCTTGAGACTGTTATGTTGCCTGCCTCGTATGTGCACAGGAAGTCATGGCATGTGTATTTCGGAAGTGGGCTTGGCTGCTGTTATCATTTCATGAAACAACTTCTGGCTTCATCGTGAGCATTAGTATAACCTTGTTTTTGCTAACACCCCTTCCCTTCTAATTAAAGTTTAATCACAAAAGCCAAGGATGTGACTCAGTCTTGTTTTGTTTTTATCTCTACTGCATAGCTTTATGCAGATGACTTCTTAATCATCACAATGATGACCCTGGTATAGGAAAACTGACAGAATGTGAGTGTGCTCTGGACCTGAAGAATTCTAGTATTCCCCTCCAGGTAGTGGGAATCAGAGGTACAGTCAAGGAGAATGAATCAGGCCCCAAGCCTGAAAGAAATGCAACCCTCTTAGGTTCTGCTTTTTCTTTTTTTTAAGGGAGACTTTATTATCAGAGAATTATTGAAGTTCTATCGGCCTGGCTTTCTAGGGAGCAACAAGAAGAGTTCAGATTTTCAAGCAGAATAGTCATGAATGCCACTGTTATAAGGGACACATGGTGGGCAAGGCCATGAACTCACAGTGCAGAATAGTCAGTGTTATTTTGACCTTAGACAAGGGAAGGTAGGCTGATGCACAACTGACAGCAGAGAGCAGCAGGATGCTGGTGAGTCTCATTCTCTCGACTAGTTCCCCTTCAGGGTCTCCTTTCCCATATTCTTCTCTACCTATTTCCTTCCTCCCTTTCCATTCTTTGGGTTTGGCACCTTAAGTGTTACTTCAGCCCTGCAGAGAACATTCTGAGATAGAGTTAGTACCAATCTAGACATCTACTGCTGTATTATTTGAGAATATCCAAAAGAATTGGAAGCATTTAGTGTATCCCTTGAGACAAGAATTGGGTTTCACTTCTTTGTTTCCCTCTAGAATCTAACACAGGGCATAAAAAATTTGTGAATAAGTAAGATAAAACCATTGGACCTCAGACAGAGGCAGAAGTATGCGAAGGATCTCCGAAAATATGATAGAAGGAACCCCACTGGAAGAGGGTGACAGGAGGTGCTTGTGACAGTTTGGAGCAGTATAGCTGGTGTATAGCAGGTACACTGCCAGAAATTAGATCAACAGAGTTCCAGAGAAGGAGGCAGCCAAATGCAAGAGAAAAAGCCTGTGCCTCCAACCTCGAGCAGATTCAAGCACTGACCCCTATCGTAGCTGTGTGATCCAAGGCTAGTTGTTTAAACTCCCTGATCCTCAGTTGTTTACAAAAGAAATATTGGGTAGTCTACACTAACTTATCTGGGAAATCGAAGAAAATATACCTAGAGTTTCCTGTATGGTTTTTGGTGTGTAGCAGATGTTCTGTAATCAGTACCTTTAATTTTGATTGAAATTGCCCATGTCCATATCATCCAAGTCATTTACACAGAAAGAATTGGGGAGTAGAGCTCAGACCGAAACTGAAAATGCCAAACTTAGTTCAGATCTTGCCTGAGCAAGTGCCTTCCTGTGGCAGAAATATCTCCTTATAGATAGAATGTTAGAATAAGACACTTTCCAGCACATTGATCTGCCTCCCTGTTCAGTGCTATAAACATGTTCAGGAGTTAAAGCCTTGTGAACATTTATAGAACCATTAAACAACCTATCCTGGCTTTTGAGCTGTGATTACAAGAATGAGTCATTGAGTCAGTGGCCTGGGTACAGCTGAAGCTCTATGTATAATTTTCCTGTTTGGAGGCTTTATTCTTTTTTAATTTCTGTGAGTTTTTTTAAAACCTGCTTTTATGAGCCTTTAAATACGTTCATTAATGACTGCTTCAAAATGCATATAACATTGGCAATAAAAAATTAGGGAAACATAACTCACAAAAAATCATAGAAATGGTGAGATTGGCTTTTTTGATTCCTTTAATAAGCTTAATTTGAGTATGTTCTCTGAATCCAGAAGTGAACCAGTGCCAAGGGAAGGGAAAATGAGAAATTAGGAAATAGGGTGTTTGCTTTTAGGTAGCTGCTACTCTAGAACCATAAACTTCTTAGTTGGAAGGGATTTCAGAGAGTATCTCATCTGATTTACTCCCAAAGTTTTCCTCTCTCTAAGAGCAAAAATATGAGACATACACATCTATGTCAGTAAGGAATTGTGAGGCATATTATGCTCTGCAAAATTCTTGAAAAAAACTTATTCTGAGGTCTCTTGTTATTTCTGAGGTATTTTATTCCTCTTTTTCTGAAAGTCTAATGTGTGAAGATGTAATATACTTCATTCCTAGAGAAAAGCATTCTGAGAGCTGACACTTCTGGACTTCTCTCACTTTAATTCCATGTTCTAAATAAATCTACAACAGGGGAACTAAAATGTTTTAAGTTCATATTTTCAAAGTTGATTGCTGGAGGTTTGGACCTGCATAATCATAACCTAGCTCCCTTTGGAGGCTGAACAAGTTGAAAAAAGACAAAGGAGCCAGGCAAGCATCCTGGGTCAGAATCCACCTTTTAATGAGCAAAATGATTCCCAGACTCAGATCCAGGGCTGGTTTGGAATACATGTGCAACACTTAAAACATCAAAGGGATTTGTTGTCAGAATACACTGTGTAAAGTAGTACTATTAATACAAACCAATAAAAACCATCCATTAAACTGCTGGCAGTATATACTTAAATGATCTTACACATTTGCAATAAAGCTCACTGCAGCATTCAGTATTCAAAAGTACAAACAAAGACCAAAATAAAACTAGAAGCAACCTAAGTGTCCATTAGTCAAGGAAGGAAATAAACTCTTCTGTATTCCTATAGAACAATATTATACAGTACTAAAAGAAATGAGCCAAGAAAAAATATATGAAGAGAAAGAGAGATAGAGAGGTAAGAGAGACCAAATTAAAGATTTCAAGTCATATTAGTAAATGAATAGAGAAATGTGCAAAAACAATTGTGTTAACATATAAATTAAAAATAATATAAATACCATAGTATATCATTTATAGATATTCAGTAAATTTATTAAGCACCAGTTATTGACCAAGTACTGGTAGATACACAACATGTACATATGTATATGCATTCTTTTATGATGTATTTATAAATGCAAGTGTTTATATATGTGATATAATTAAGCATTCCTACATGCATGAAAGTGTAATATATGATATAGCATTAATATTACACAAATATTAAATTGTATAAAGTAAGTAAATAAATAAATAATCTAAAGTAAACTGAAAGCTGAGGGAGTATAGTTCAGTGGTAGAATACATAAGTTGCATGCCTGAGGCCCTAGGTTTAATTCCCAATGCAAATAAAATAAAATAAAATAAAAGGGAAGGGAAAATACTAAACCCATGGCTATTATTGGACAAAGGAATGGTAATAGGATACCAAGGTAGTAATTAAATTTCTTCACTGAGAGAGTGAAAATGTGTAGAGATACTGTGAAATGTTACTATGTCTTACCTTGGTGGAAATACATTGTTTGTTCTGTTCATCATACTTTTCTATAACTTTTAAATTTCTCTAAGTCAAAAGAAGTCTATGGAAAGAGGAATATGTTTGTGACAAAATGTCAAGTGGAAAGAAAGCAGATCATACAGTGGTCACTGGCCTTGCTCATATCTTCCACTTCATCCCAGATGTGCAGTTGGGTGGAAGAAAATCCCCAGGAAACCTTAACAGGAGGGCAGTGAGCATGCTGTAAGGCACTTGAAACAGTCCTATTTTAGATTTCATTTGAAATCATTCCCATTTCCAAGGGTTGTCAGTCTGGACACAGATGCCTGATCTCTGTGAATAGTTGTTCTTATTAGACGTTTATAACATGGGTGACAACTCTTAATCAGCTGTTCATAACCCAGCAACTTAACAGTCTCCACACATCAGTCCGTTTGGCCAACACAGCCTATCATGTGTCCTTTGTGCCTCCCTTGGCTGTCATCCCCTGAAGTGTTCATTCCTAGGAAACATGTTGGGTTAATCAGACCTATTGATACCTCAGGATTCATGATGAAGTCCTGTGGACTGGGCTTGTCTTCTACTCTTGGGATGTATCCAGTTTGGTCTCATTAGCTGTGCTAGAAGAGGAAAGAAGCCAAACACAAGTGTTCTCCCCAACTCTGAATGCCAGTACCCATTCTTCACTGCCCTCAATGTTCCTTCTCTTCTACCTGGCCAGTTCACTGTTCTCTGCCTTCTATAGGCAGGGTCCTCCCTGCAATAAATGCAACATGTGTTTCCTATTCCAAAGGCAGAGAAAGAGAAATACAAGACCTGTGATCCAGCAAGCAGAGTCACTCTCCCTTGTGGGAAGAAAGAAAAGGAGCCAAATTTTAAAAGTAGTCACTCACTTCTCCCACTTTGCTCTGCCCCATCCTTGGGACAGTATGAGGGGTAAACAGCACCCCCCATTAACTCCACTATGACCAGCTGGCTTGGTCACCAACCAGAGAGCCTCAGACATTGAGGGGAATGCTAATATAGGCCTGCTGGTTTCCCTAATCCAGCAGGAAAGTTGATCCTCATATGACGCCTACTGACCATACTCCATTACCTGCAAGGAAAGAACGTTCTCTCCAGGTTCAGTATCAATTCTTGGGTAAAAGCAACTACCTCAGGACAACAATGTCTAAATAGTTTGCCTAGAAAACACATCTCTGCCAAAAGGCAAATGAGTTAAAATCTCAGATTTTCTAAAGCCATTGTCCAAAAGGAAACTTAGAGAATATCCTTGAAGCCTCAGTCTACCCCGTGAGTTATCCAGATTTCCTGGCTGTTGGACGAGGGAATGATACTTGAATCTTACTCTTACATTTGAGAATATACTAATTAAGACATCCCTGAATTAAGTCCATTAAATAACCTAGAAAATATTCCACAAAGCATTCTACAAAAAAAAAAAAAAATGGTAGATCAATCTATCATTACTTAAAAAATGAATCACAATGGGGCAAATTTGTATGAAAAAATGTGAGGGGAAAAAATAAAAACTGTCTATAACAGGATTGAAACCATAGAAAAGTACATGCATATTAAAATTCAAATAAAACTTTAGATTTTGGCTTATTGAGGAAATGGGTTGTAGCTTTAAATTTAACTTTTATTTTGAATGTTTTGTGAGATGTGAACATTTGTAAAAATGGCATTTTGTAGAATTCTTGCTCCATTTTGGAGCAGGTTACAAATTATCCCTACTGTTTGATCTCTTAGATCTCTCAGGGCAAAATCTTCCCGCAGTATTGTCTTCTGAATTCATAGAGGATAATTCTGCTTTCTGGGACAGTACAGGCAAACTACAACAACCTAGCCTGGTTTTTACATGTTTTTAGGAAACAAATAAAAAAAAAAGATGAAAAAAATAGGAAATTTAAATTTGGTGTGCCCAAATAAAAATAAAAGTGAACAATTAGCCATGCTCATTTGATGACTTTTCCTTATGGCTGCTTCCATGCCATAGCTAAGAGTGAGTTGCAGCAAACCACATGGCATACAAAGCCTAAAATATTTACTCTCGACTTTCCCAAAGGAAGTCTGCCAATCACTGCTCCAGGAAATCATTTCAGTGTGGCCTAGAATTTGTGAACATACCACAGTGTCTTTTCCTCCCTTCTTTGTCCTTAGTCTTGCTGGTCTCCTTGTAGGGTGGAGTGCCACTGAAACCAACCGAGTACCAATGTTAGATAAAGCTTGAGAAACATGTACTGAAAGCTTCTAAACTATCCTCCTTACTGTTGGTAGAGCAGAGAATCGGTATGATAAACACTTTGTGGGGGGTTTAAAGCTGTTTAGTTAATACTTATTCTCTCTTGGAAATGAAATGCCCGATATACTGGGACTGTTGTCACAGCTGTCATTATCATAGTGATCATTCCTATATGTGGTCAAAGAAACAGGAGTTGCCACACTCTGCTGCTCATTACCAACCAGACTTTTTCCAACTGAAATAACAGCATGTGAATTTAATTAGACTAAAGCTCATTAGAGAGGGAGACGGCCATTAATGCCTCGAATGATTTTTCTAATGAATTAAGCCAGGAGAGGAGACTTTAACAGAGCAGCTAATTATTTTTGCTTGCGTTTCTTTAGCATCTCATCAGCATTTAGAATTGTCATTGGACTGCAGATGAAAATAGTGCTGAAAAAGGGTCAACTGACAAGGTTGTGACTTTCAGGCCTGAGGAAACAGTGGAAGGTGACTGCTCCCACCTCTACCACCCTACAGAAGGAGCTGCCAGCCCACAGGTCCTTGGGATGCCCATTCTTCTGCTCTTCTGGCCTCCTCCTCTTTGAGTTTGTTCTGGACTCTGGCTAGTGGTTCACGGTTGTCAGGCTGTGGATTGTGGATGTCCTGCCCATGTATTCCAGTTCAAGAATGTCCAGATTCTCATGGAAATGTGGGCTGTGTGCCTCACAGTCCTACTACATGGAGGAACAAGTTGGGAACAAAGCCATTAGGTGGGCAGAGAAGAGAGATGCCCACTAAGTTTATGAATTGAAATTCAGATGGAGCATTTGTGCTTAATTAATCAAAACATTCTTTACCTCTCAGAAAAGAGCAAAACCCTACAGGATAGGGTAAAGGCTTCTCAGGATGATTCATAGTTAAGAAACTGAGATTCACAGAACCCACATTTAGGAAAAGAAAGGAATTATTTAAGGAAGCAGATGAGAGGCACAACTAAATGCACACAGGCCAGGAACTATACAAGTTTCCCCATGTCATGCAGGCATGGTGGAGGAAAATGAATTCTTCAGTTAGGTATTCAGTTAATCAACAAATAAGGGCCGACTTTAAGACCCAGTATAGCAAATAGTTCCAGGCAGCAATAGCCTCTTTAAAACCAACTTCTGTCATGAGGCTTCATTACAAAACTTTTTTTTTTTTTCTAAACATGAGAGTCTTGGCTGGACTATTTAGTTACCTGACTCTATAGCCATACCTAAAAGGTTCTTTAGCTGAGAACTTTGTGTGAACAGCAAAAATTGGTTAAGGTGCCTGACTGAACATTATGGGAAGAGAACTGGACATGACTCTACATGGGTATGACTTAAATAAACAAAAGTGGTACTCTAGTATCCACTGCTAGTCGTTTGCCATGCAGCTCTGCTCCCCTTCTGCTAAGTTCCAGGCTCTTCTTGAAACAGTAGGTGTGTCTCTATTGATACTTTTACTCAAAACTTGCTATCCTCTGAATTGTTTAAAAGGTCTGCTTCTTCCCGTGTGACATGCAGAATGTCAGCGACTTCCTTATCTCTCGAAAGTACCAGGACACTTCCTAAACAACACCGCTGTGCTCCACAGCCTTGCTCCTGCCCCTCCTCTATCCCCACCCACCTCTAGGGTTGATAACCCACATGATGCAGAGTGCAGTGGGTTCCATTAGGCATCAAGAAGGCAAAGATGCTCAGGAATCATTTCCTGCCCCCTCTTGGAAGAGAAGCAAACATTTTGGCCCAGATTGCTATACAAGGGTGTAGAGTGGTGGAAGGACCACAGAGGGGAAAAAGTGATCATCCTTAGAGAATCGGGGGGAAATTTCACCTAAAGGTACAATGCAGAGATCATAAAGATTATGTAGCCGAGAAGAGAAGGCTGGAGAGGGGGTGTGAGACAAGAGAGCAATGCCTGTAAAAGCAGTATCATGTAGAAGGGCTGGCTTGTTTGGAACACAGTGAGCGCTTGATCCTGATATATATATAACTATATATGTAAAAATATATATATTTAACTATATATGTAAATATATAGTTAACTATATGTAAATATATATTTAAATAGATATGTAAATATAATATGTAAAAATATATATTTACCTATACAGTAAATATATATATTTAACTTTCAGAGCTATGATTTATGTACCATAAAAATTATCCATATTAGACCCAGTGATAGAGCACTTGTCTGTCATGAACAAGGCCCTGATTCAACCCCCAGTACTACCCCACCTCAAAAGTTAAAGCTTGTTCATATTACGTGTGCATTTACATCACTGCACAAAGATCTCTCCTGCCTGCTTATACTCAGTCCCCATTCCCACCTCTAACCGTGTGTCATCTTCAATTCTCACTTCTAGAATTGCTATAATGAAGGATATGAACCTTGATATGACTCAGTACACTAATGGGAAAATATTCAGTTTACATGCTTGAGGTGTGGCATTCCTTAAATTGAATGCATGCACATCCACAGAAAGATACTAAAGACCTCTGAGATCAAGCCACACCTACACCTGAGTAGCCACTCTTAGACTGTCTATTTTAAACCTAAGTAGAAGCAGGTGTGGTGATGCACTCCTGTAATTACAGCACTCCGAGAGGCTGAGGCAGGAGGATTATAAATTCAAACCCACCCTGGGCAACTTAGTGAGACTCTGTCCCAAAATTTGAAGGGAGACTAGGAATGTAGTTCAGTGTCAAGGACCTGGTTTCAATCCCCAGCAACACACACACAACAAAAAGTAAACCCAAGTAGAAAAAGTACTTTCAGTACATTGGAAGAAGTTTCTTTATTTGAATGCACTCTTTGAGTTATTCCTCTCTAAACTAGGAGAATTTAAAATTAGTATAATGGTCTTCCCTGTGCTGTTCTTTACTGTCTCTAATTCTCAGCCTCTACACTTCAACAGGCAAACAAAAACCCTTCCCTACATCTTTGGAAATGTATGTGTCAAGTTGACATAAACTCTTTCATGTTCAAAGAAAAATAGTAATACCGGTAACTGAAGAGGTCATGGGAGCCCTCTGCAGAGTAGGAAGTGATCAGAAAAGTTTCAGTCGGCAAGCGTTTCTTAGAGCTTTCCAGTCTACACCAAGATGCCTCTGTGGTTCTCTCAAACAGTCGCTCCTTGTCATTATCCTTAAGACTTCCCATTCTTGCAGTTTGCAGAGCCTCCTGGATCTATCAGTGCATGCTTTGCACAAAGCTGGAATTGTGACTAACAGTCTCTGATTCTAACTGTGTAAACATCTTTACAAAGACTTCCATTTGGGGTCCTTTTAAGGGGGAAAGGTGTAAGGGGGAAAGCTAAGAGGACTGCCGTGTACTTCCTGCCTTCTGACAGCTAAAGGTTTTGAGTTTCTGTTTTTAGCACAGTTCTTTTAACAATGGAAATGAGACATGAAGCAAGCTCCCTGTCCTGCCCAGTAGGGCCCAGGTGCAAATGAGGCCCTTATGGGTCTGAGACTGAGCCCCTCCAATGACAGTTTGCTTGGGGCAGTGAGACCTACCCTGGATGACCATATGGAGGCTCCTGTCTTCAATGTGTTTTGATTTCAGATCTTCTTGTTACCAAAATATTTGGTTCTCAGAGATGCTGGCAGGCGATAATAACAAAAGTGAAACTGATTGGAATTTGAACCTAGTCGTCAAGTCACTACAGTCCTAAAAAACAAAAAACACAAGAATCTGTAGTCTTGGGCTTCTGTGAGATTTTTCCCACAGCTAACAATACTCCACTCCTAACCTGCAGGATTGATATGAATAATAAATGAAATAATATCTGCAAAGCAACTAATGTATTTTCTTCCTCCTAATTATAATAATTTAGACGAGCAAACGCTTGGGAAATGAAAATTGCAATCTTCTGTTTATCCAGAGAGCTTATTTAGCTTTGTCCCTCAAAAGGTAGGGTGGGGGAGCCCTTCTTATGGTATCAGTAAACTCAGAGGGTCTGGGATGTCCTCTGGCTACACAGAGCTGCTCTATCAATGAGCCCAGCAGTTCTCATGTGCAGGAGTATGAGTGTGTCCACATATGTGTGTGTGTCTGTCTGTCTGCCCTTGCTTCAAGTTCTCCCTCATAAAGGATCCTCATCAGCTTTGCTTAGAGTTGAGGCCTCATTTAGACATAAGGAGGGAGAGGACTTCACTTTCTGCCACAGGAGCTTCTCTCTTGTAAATGGGGGTCTGGGCCTGTCTGGGTACAAAGCTAAGATGGGAATTCCCCTGACCCATGTCAGACCACAGCCTGTGACCACAGTCCTCACTTATCTGACAGCCACAAGGGAAAAGGTCCCTATTCCTCTGCCAGAAGCCTGAGCAAACTCAGAGTTTATAATAACAGCAATTACAGTAGTAGCAGTAGGACAGTTAACCTTAATTATGTCAACTTTATTGGCTTAGGATCCATGCAAGGGATTAGTAGAACGTGTTCTTGGATGTGTATGGGTGGGTCAGTGAGACAGTACTATGGTTACTCTACGTGGTCCCTAGCTCCTTCCTCTGGTGCTATTCTCAGCAGCCAAGAAACAGAGTAGCTTTGCCTGCCAGGCCCTTCTGTCATGGAGCTAGACAATCATAGCATGAATCCCTGGAAAGAAGAGAGATGTAATTTGGCTTTGTAAAGTGAAGTATTATTATTATTATTATTATTATTATTTTCACCCTTGAACTTTTTAATACAAGCTATATATATTCTGATTTTGGGAGAGAAATGTTCCTTTAAAATCAAATTTTCTAAATAACTGAAAAGTATACCCCAAAGTGTCAATATGTAAATAATTAATAACAATTTTGGACATATCTACTACTCAGACATACTGAATGTTTCTTTGTTATAGTATTTCTAGATCCTTCTGTGTCTCAGTTTTCTCATCTACAAAATGAAGATAACAACAGTTCCCACTTCAAGGAAATTCCTTCAAGTTGTGGGTGTTGGTATTGTGCCACAATGATGAAAAAGCTGACTAATATAAATAATAATAATATTAATAGTAGGTAACATTTACAGACTACCTGCTAGCCACTGTATTTTCCAATTTACCAATAATCACAACCATCAGGGCCTAAAACCAGTATTACACCCAGAAAGCCCAAAGCCTAGTAATTTTCCCAGTCTCCCTGTACTAGTCAGATTTTTTTTTTTTTCAGTTTTTGGGTTGTTTTTTTGTTTGTTTATTTTTGTTCTTGTTTTTTCTATTTTCTTTTCTGGTACCAGGAATCAAACACAGAGCCTCATGCTTGCCAAGCGGGTACTACACTGCTGAGCTACATCCTCAGCCATAAATTTTTTTGTTGTTGTGAACTAATTCCTGAAAAAAGTCAGCTTTGAAGGAAAAGACTTATTTTAGTTCATAGCTTCCAGGGTTTCAGTCCATTATCACTTGGCTTCCAGGTGGAAATAGGATGAAGGATGTGGAGAGGGAAAGCTACTTACCTCATATCACCTGGAAAAGTAGAGAGAGATGGTGGATAGAGCCAGAGAGGAAAGGCCTGAGCTCTGCTATCTGTACTCCCCACGACCTGCCTCATCCAATTAGGCCCACCCTCAATAAACCCATTCAGCTAATGAACTTGTAAGTGAATTAATTCACTTGGCAAAGTTAGAATCTTCATGATCCCATCACTTTATCAAAGCCCATCAACTCAGAGCACATAAGACTTTGGGGACATTTTGTAGATCTAAACCATAAAAGTGTCCCCTTTTTCCTAATAAAATCTTATGAACCCTATCTTTCCTCCTCAGCTTAATGCCCAGTGTCTATTTTCAAATCTGCTCTCTGGGCCTCATGTGTTAAGGATAAGTGGAGGGCATCCCTTGATGTTTATAGCACTGTGTTCATATTTTTGTGTGTGCCCACATTGGGGTCAAGAACCCCAAAGCGCCCCTCCCTACCTCTCCAACAGGTGACAATATCTCATGGGTGGTCTGGGCCAAGAATCGGGATGGCATCAGCTTGAGCATTGGCCAGGGATGCTGTCAATGGAGAAGGACTGCTAAATAAACACTGCCCTTCTCAGGGACATTGGCTGTCCACTTTCTCTGCCCAGAAGAGGTTTGTATTGCAAATAAATCAAGCCTGGAGATGATACTGGACTCAGTTCTGCAAATAGCAGTGTGAGGGCTAGCAATCTGATGGTGGAGGAAAACAACACACCAACTAGCAAGTAGCATTCAAACAGAACAGGCAATCAAGGACAATTTAGCAGGAGTATGTGACCTACTTCCACAGGCCTGAAGTTGTCATTATAAGATAGCATTTTTAACTTGTCAAACATACCCATGCACATATGCACATATACCAAGTATAACATTATGTCCTAGTGCTCTTTAGTCACTCTGACCTTTAACAACCCCATGAAATGAGAGATGCTGTTGTCTTCATGTTGTAGATAAAGAAACTGAGACACAGAAGGACCTAAAAATACTATAACAAAGAAACATTCAGTACATCTGAATAGTAGGTATGCCCAAAATTGTCATTAATTATTTACACATTAACACTTTGGGGCATACTTTTCAGTTATTTAGAAAATTTGATTTTAAAGGAACATTTCCCTCCCAAAATCAGAATATATATAGCTTGTATTAAAAAATGGAAGGATGCAAACAGTAACAATAATACCTGACTTTAGAAAGCCTTTATCTATGACTCTGTAAGGCAGCAGGGTAGGTCTTTTTTTTTAACCATAATGCTTCTTGTTTTCTTCAAAATAGCTGTCCATACCATCAGACATAATAAAATAAAACCAATCAAAACAAAAGAATGAAGGAAATACAGTACTTCAAAACCAGGTAATAGGAAATCTACAATGGCTACCATAATACATCCCATTGTCTTCAAAATAACTGCCCAAACCATCAGACACAGTAAAATCAAGCAGAACAAGATAAAGTAAAACCAAATCTAACAAAATTATGAGAACAATGCAGGAATTCAAAACAAGATAACAGGAAATTAACAATGGTCAGCACCTTCCCTTTTTAGACATTTCCTCCCCTATCACTTTCATTAATACCTGTTGTACATTTTGAATCCGTATGCAAGAAACATATTTAACTCAAAAGGAAATTCATAGACCAAAAGTCAAAGGAGAAAAAACAGTCATTCCATGTGACAGAATACCAGAGAAAAGCAGGGATAATTTACCCATCAACCACAGAATGGATATAAAAGATACAGTATTTTCATACAATGGGCAGCTACTCAGCTATAAAGAAGGAAGGATAATCTCAAGGCCCTTGTAGGTAAATGGATGCAACTTGAAATCATGTTCATGGGTGAAATGGTTTAGACTCATATGGGTGAACCTAGTGTTGTCTCCTATGGTAAAAACTTACAGGGTAGGTCTTTTGTCCTGTGATATCTGTCGTGATTTACAGATCCAGAAAATGTGTGTTGTGCCCAAGCAAAGTCAGATACAGAGTCTGAAGCCCAGTCCCAATTGTCTTCATAGAGTTTGTAACCAGTGGTTTTAGAATGAATGAAAACTAAGACTCCCCTGAGTTACGTGACCTCCCTTTGTGAAATCTTAAGTTCCAGACAAAGGGATGTAGCTGTAGAATGTGAGCAGCTGACAGTGACTTGCTAATTCTTCCTAACAAGAAATCAGTTTTCAGACTGAATCATCCATTGAGTACCAGACTGAGTGTTACAAGGCTTCCTGTTATGCAGGTCCCTATAAATTCTTGCCAACATAAAGTATGGGTTTATTTGGGGCTTGGTAAAACTTTCACCCAAATCAGTAGATAGATAGATAAGTAGATAGATATATAGATAGATAAATAGATAGATAGATAGATAGATAGATAGATATTCCAGCTTGTATTTACAATGTATCTGATTTGTGCCAAGTAATAATAAAGCCTGGGTTCTGCTACAAGAAGTCTTAGGCTGAAGGAAAATCGATTGCCAGTAACTATTTTAAACTCTGATTTGAATTTCTCATTCACATGTTATTCTTTTTCTTTTTTCCCCCAAGGGTCGGGATTACTGTTCGGAAGAAGAGGATATCACATAGCACCAATTCTATCACTCAGACCAGGAGCTACTACTGTGTAAATAGGTTACACCCCAGTTGAAATCTTTGCAAAGGTCGGTTCTCTTCAACGAACAGCACTATAGCAAAAGAAGATCGTTTCATATCGTATGCCCCATTAAATTACAGTGTTTCTTAATGAACTAGCAAAGGAATATTGCTAAAAACAAACAAAAACTGTTATTGAACTTTCTTTGTTGCTGCTAGTTAAAACTTGTTGCAACTTTTCACTTCTCTTGTGTCCAGGTATGCAGCAAAATTCTGCAATTTCACCTTAAAGATACTATTGGTTTTACAGATGCTGTTCAACCTATTTTCTATAAGATGAAGTAGTGGTGAACTCAGATATCAAACTTCTAGACCAGTTCTGCTTTTAAGTCAAGCATTTCTTTCCCTCTCCCTTTCTTCCATATCTCTCCCAAGCCATCCAGATACAGCCTGGGCCTTGCTTGGCGCTGGCAATGTTGAGCTTTGGAAATGAGGTGGTTGCTTTGGACAGCCTTGTTTCTCTGCTCTGAAGAAGTAGAGGAGCTATTACCAATTAAACGCATGGTGTGACCTGACTCCTGAAAGTGACATAGGAGCGAGCAGCAGGTTGTTCCATCTAATAGGTACCTTAATTGAGAATTAAGCTTGCAACATTGGCTTTGCTCAGATGCAGATGGAAGTGTGATTGCAATCATTTTGAATCCCTCTTCCTCACTTTTTTTTTCTAAGAAATAAACATTTTACTGTTTTTATGTATCTTTGTCTTCTCCCATTCATCCAGCTCAATGTTTTAAGGTGATCTTGGATGTGGAAGTTGAGCCTTCCTTTGCAGTGACACTGACAGGTGGCCTAAGTGGCTCCCTGCCCTTCCCTTAATAATCCACCAAGGCTCAGAAGGGCTGTGAATGGTCAGAAGAGATGAGGGGACACCCCATGACCTTTGAGGAGGAACAGAAGCCACCATGTTATCTTTCATTTTGTTAGCAAATAAAGCACTGTATTTTGTGACTTTCTCCCTTCACAAAGCTACATGAGCCTTGCCACTTCCTCCTCTTCTTACTTCCAGTACTTGATAGTACAATGAGAAGCATTTGCCTACCCAAAAACATAGGACTTTTACACTGGTGATGATACTTGGAGATGTGAAAGCCAAAAGCCCCTGGCAGTGGTGGGGAATGTTGACTGTGTGTTCAGTAGAGTTTATTTTTCCATACTATATGAAGAGAACGATCTCTTCTCAAAGACAGAAGTAATATTTTTAACAAATATTGTCTCACAAGTAAATAGCAATCAAAAGGAGAAAATAACTTTTGTATTTTTTTAACGTGTTTGATAGCTTTGATGAGGGTTGTCTTTGTTACTTTTAGGGGAAGGCACCCCATGAAATGCCATGCCATCAGTCCAGGTTTGAGTTTGTCCCACAAAAATGCAGAAGGAGTGCTGCATGGCTCTCTCTTTGGGTTGTGAACTTCAGTGGCCCGGTATCAGCCACTCTCCCACCTTCCAGAAGTAGATAGGTGAGTGATTAAGGTGTTGCGAGAGGAGGTTCTGGAAAGATTACCTGCCACAAAATGGAGTGAGGACCTAGATTTGTTCTTCCTGAGATGAACCTTGGCTTTTAAATACATCCACAAAATTGGTGGCACCACTGACATGCTAATAGTGAGATTCCTTATCTTCTGTCAGACCTGGGGCAGCAGAAGTGAGGGAAAGGAACTCAGTCAAGTACTGTAGAAAATGGACTGCGATTTGTTAGCAACAAAATCCCTTAATTCTTGCAGCCAGCAGCAGCTATTTTGGGGAGCAGCTGTGGTTGTTACATAAATAGAGATGCAGCCAAAATGTAAGGCTTTTTATCCTGCTTCAAGCAGAAAAAATGCAGGGAGAGTCAAGTAGTCTAGGATTTTTAGTTCCCTCCCCCTGTATGGTTTTTGGCCAAGTGATGAAAATAGTTTTCCCTCAACTATAAACAAACTACTAAGCCCCACCTCAAACGTGTTTACTGGGGACTTTGTTCCGTGTTATGTGGATGACCTTTTCCTGGAAGTTGTGCTCTTATCAAGCAAGAATGAAGCAAATGTTAATGTCTTCCATTTGACTACTCGGTGTCTCAGACGGTGTCTTCCCAGGCAATCACCATCCTCTACCTGGAGATGAAATGTGCTCACATCATTTTCCTCACAGTCACATTTAACATTTTGACATGCACCAAACCACATATTTCTTGGGACCTGACTTTTGAGTGTTTAATAAAACCGTAAGTGTTATTCCCACAAACCAGCAGCTTTTCACCTGGAGTTCTGTCCCCCATATTTAACACTGGATACATCTTTGCTGTGCAACAGTGATTTCCTCTTCAGACACATTGGTACCTCTAGGAACAGGTCTGAGAAGTGGGGTGATTCAGTGGGTTGGCATGAAGTGCTTGATTATGTTAACACTCAAAGCTGTCTGTTTTCCATTTGTTGGTTTTAATCATAAAATTGTCAAGTGATTCGTGTTTGTACTTTTTTTTTGAAAGGATCAAGAGCAAAAATATTTTCCCCTTTTCTCTCTCTGTGTATCCAAACACTAAGCAGATTGTCTCAGATGCAGTGAAAAGAATAATCCAGTGTACTTACTGGTACATTCTGCTAGTTGTCACCTCTGTAGGACACTGTTGAAAGGAGGGAAGAGGGGTAATAGTTTGGTGAGTGGAGGAAGAAAAATACAAAGAAATAGGCTTAAGAAGCATCAGCAGAGAGGCTTACTATGCTGACTGTGTGCCAGGGTGATTGGAAATCCAGCTGCCTGGTGGCCAGTGGGTGGGGCTGAGCTGCCAGCAAGATTTACAGCTGGATTGCATATGTCTTATGTACTTCTAGTGGTAGAGTTGTAAAAGCTGAGCAATGTGTGCACAGCTTTCTTTTGGTTGGCAGAGATTCAGGATCATGGAGTTCTGCACTCACAATGCAATACATGTTCCTTCCTGGCAGACAGGCTTAAAAGAGGCTTTCACCTTCGTAATTCCTCCTACCCCAGGCTTAAGCAGTGAGCACAGAGTGGTGCTGTAGTCTATTTAGGGACCAAGAAGCTGCAAAGTCCAGTGACAAAAAACTGGGTCAACCCTCAGAAACAGTGGTAGCACACAGTAGCCTGGTGGGCGGCAGGGCTCTCCCTGTCTGCTGTGCCTGTGATCTGAGCCTGCCCTTGGATGATTCAAATATGAAATGACCTGACCCAAAATGGCCTTGGTTCTTAAACCCTCTGCCCTAGCACCCGCCTGCTCCCTGGTGTAAAGTGAAAAGGCACCTCTGTGTCACGGACACACCCAGGCCTCGGAAATGACCAGGCCAGCAGGCTGACAGTCCTAGCAACAAGCCCAGAGATGACGGAACTCACTTTGTGCTCCCAGTTGATGTCATCCAATTTTGAGTTATAACTGTCTTCCTCCCAAACTCATCACCACTTTTTTTCTTTGAAGGCAAGTTTCTTCAGTAAGCCTGCTTAAAAAGGAAAGTATACCTCTTGTGAATTTTACCTCAGTAGCCTGTGATGTAGGTTGGCCTATTGATTATGTCTTGCTTACCCATTAGGCAAGAATTTAAAAGTGTTCTCCATTTCTTACTCATAAGAAATTTAGCTACATGTGTTGGGTTCATAGGAAGAAAAATTAATTCTTAATCCAGGAAAATACTGACTCACAATCTTGGACTCCAAGACTCTAATATTTTCTTAATAAAGAGCAAAACAACTAGTATCTAAGGTTCTCTACCCCTCCCTTTAAAAAGAAAAAAGAAAAGTGTTAGATTGCACTCTGTAATTTTATATAAAATCTACTTCCCATGCTTTCCCCCAGAAGGCATTCGCAGAACTTTATTTCTTTGTACTGCTTAGAAATGGTCTTTTTGTTAAGTTACTCAAAAACTTCAAAAGGAAAAAAAAAAGGCATGGTTGGTAAGTAGGGAGTATATATTTAATGGCATAATGAAAAGATGGCTCAAAGCAGGAACTTTGGCTTCCAGATGTCATGGGTGGGTTATTGGACCTCTGTGTGCCTATCGATACAAAGCTGGATAAGGCAATTGGCTTTCACACTGCAAATGCCCCTGCAATAAATCTTTTGGAATTTCATGAACAAGGTCTGTGAATTGCCTTCTGCCAATGAATGGATATGTTTTTGGAGGGGAAAAAAAATGCCTTTGACTTCAGCAGTCATCTTTTTGTATGTCCCTGGAAAAGTCACAAAGCTGTGGTACAGGATGCGAGCTGTGGGTGAATGTATTTACCACTGTGACAACATCGGGACTTAATAGTGATGCCATGGTTTTCAGGAAGCTTTCACAGTTTACCTGGGGATCAAGTCTAATCTTGGAAGAAACAGGGGAAAGCAATTGATGTTTATTATTTGTACTCTGTGCCAGATACTGTGCAAGGCAGTTTATAATTGTTTTATGTAATCCTCACAATCGATTTACAAAGTGGATTATTACCCCTGTGTTCTAAATAGCATATATCATAAGTGTTGAATGCATCTATCCAACAAAAAACATCACTGTAGAAAGAAGGAAAGATGCCATTCAAGTATTTTCTAAATTTTTATTGTTATTATTATTACCATGCCCCTCGCAACACTGTGAAAACATCCTCTGGGGCAGCTATCAGGTACTCTCCTTGGCTCCTCTTCATTTTACATGGGGAGCATTTTATCTGATGAACTGCTCACACACCAGGAGAGGCTGCAAGAGGACTTGTGTGCTCAGAGAGAAGAGGCTCCACCCCTAGAGTCCTTTCAGTATGGGGAGAGAAACCAGGTACTTCTGCAGTGAGGTACCAGATCAAGCTGTTGATGGGGATGATTTCTTGCCAGCGTTCTCAAGGCTTGTGAGACACTGCATCTTTGTAAGGTTAAAAGCCTCAACCTTGAAGCAAGACTGAGAGAATCTGATCTTTGGAAGTTGAGGGCAGACAAAACTTAGACCTTTAACCTCTATTGAAATCCTTTCTTGTGGGTTAGAATGGGATAATTCATTTTGATTATTAGTCTATCTGTATTTTTGTGGGCTCATTTGAGCACCAAAACTAAATAGGAATCTCTTTCAAGACCTTAAAATTTTTTGCATAGTACTGCAGTGACTTTGCTAGTCATTTAAATAACTTGATCCAAGATCAGAAGAGCCCAGAAACTCCCCAGAGTTTCTCTCCTTGCTTCTTAAGGCACATTGTGTAGAAAAAAAAAAAATGATTCATATCTCCATAGCAACTGTTTGAGGAACTGCCTGGAAGGGACCCACATCCACCCTCATTTATTCAGCTTGAAAGAATCAAAAAAATTGAATAGAGGTGGTAATATGTTCAGTTTCCTTATGAAATCTGTTCCCAAGATCATGATTATTTCTAACCTGACAGCTGCCAAACTCCTTGAAGATGATGTAGGAAATGGCTCTTACCTCTTGGAAGACAGAACAGTTATTCTAATTCAGGAAGACCTCCCCCAAGCTGAAGGTCCCATTCAGATATTATCTACCCTCCAAACCCTGAATTCACTCTTCTTCCCTTCCCAGCAGTTATTTTTAGACCAAGGTTTTGAACTCCATTAAGTCTTAGAGTACCAAGAACACCATTAACTCAGCCAGACTGCCTTAGGTGCCCCAGGGTTGAAAATAGCTTTAAAACCTAGGAGGTCACTTGACCCAGACTCAGAAATAAGAGAACAGCCCTGGTGGCCTAGCATGAATTTCAGTCCAGCCTTCAGCAGGTCTCTTTCTTGACAGGCAAGTGAGCAAGGGAAGTTTGGCAAAAGATTTCATGCCAGATTTTCCATTCAAAGCAAGATGTAAATTCATAAAATTACTATTTTCCTGAACCAGGCAGCTGAATTGTTATGACTACAAATTTGGGTCAATTTTCTTAACACAAACACACATACACACACGCACACATGCACATACACATGCGCAAAGATGAGTGGATAAAGAGAATATAAATACTTTGTCATCAACAGACTTGAAGAAAGGGTTGTATTTTGCTTTTCTTCAAACTCCAAAATAATGTCCAGAAAAGTATCAGTATAGCTATAATAATACCACAAGAGGAAGAACCAGTGATTGCTCTTGCAAAAGTTAGGCACAAGTGGGAGCACAAAGGTCTGCTGCTGCTCTTGCCAGCACAAGTCCTTTCTGTACCAGATGTTCACATCTGTTTGACTCCTCTGGGACTCTTGCTGGCTTGTGTCCTTTTGGGGCTCATGTCCTTTTTCAGCCCACAATGCATAAAGGACACATTCCTGAGGATACATGCCAGGTCCAGCCACATACAGCCATGGTGTTGTTCATACACTCTTCCACTCACCCATGTGGCCTTGCCTGGCATTTCAGCAGCTCCCCTGGGATACTTTGACACCAGTGCATGGAACTGGGGTCCTTTAATCTAGGTTGTCCCAGGCGTAGCATTTTTAGCATTCCCCTTCCTAGTCTTGAGGACTCGGTTGAACAACAGACCGTTGATGGACACCCAGTACACTTTAGGCACTGAGCTAATCTTCAGCAATACACAGTTGAACCAAACATAGCTTCATTGGGGAGCCTACCAGCAGTGGGGAGACAACCCAGAAGGGCCTCTGTAGGGAAGGGTCCTGGATGCTGTGGTGGGAGCATTTTGCAGAGACAGCCAGCCCAGCTTTGGGAATCAGAGGCCTCCAGAAGGCAGTGCCATCAAAGCC
The DNA here is from genome assembly GCA_004027455.1 of Hydrochoerus hydrochaeris. Lineage (NCBI taxonomy): Eukaryota > Metazoa > Chordata > Mammalia > Rodentia > Hydrochaeridae > Hydrochoerus > Hydrochoerus hydrochaeris. The sequence continues at coordinate 44,488 of PVLA01008831.1, read as the reverse complement.
CACCTTTGTCAGAGAACTGAAAGTAGTTCCAACTGCCTTCCAGGGTAACAGGACAGCAGGCAGAGTGAGCGCTGCAGAGCAGGGGCTGGAGCTCAGAAGGGAAGGAAAGAGGAGAGCAAGGGGTTGGGGCAGGGCTGTGAGCTGAGGCAGCCACAGAAATCTGAGGTTTTGCCGTGGATTCAGGAAGCACAAAGACGAGCTTCAGGTGCTGCTTTGCCCTGTGCAGCCCAAGGCATGGGTCCCTCGGGCCTATGTGTAGTCAGGCATGGGCCCCTCAGCGCCAGAATTGCCCTCTCTGGGAATGCATGGTAGCTTGCTGAAATAACTTACTCCTGTCTTCTGTCCCTGTCCCACACCTGCTCCTCTTCCTGTCTCCAAAAGCTGTTTGAGTTCAAGGGATTTATCCCGGACTGAATGTGGTTTGGAGTCAGATGGGGGACAGTTCTGGGTCATCCTGACCTGACTTTAGAGACATGATACCTAAAAATACCTCCTGGGACCAAGTTGGCCTGTACCCGGAGATGAGGGTGCACTCTAAAGTAAACACACAGGAAGCGGCAGAGGGTTTCCCTGTGCAGTGTGTGATGCGAACCAAAGGCAGCCGCCCTCACACTGCCCTCCCCTGGGTGAGCTGACATCACCTGGTGCCCCATCCTGAATGCATACCTGCATGCTGCCAAAGAAAGGGAACATTTAAAACTCAAAAGCATGGGTAAACTGTATACAAGTGGGAAATACCCACAGCCTCAATAGTTGCTGAGGACCTCACAAATGCTGTCAGAGCTCTGCTAGGGTGAGCCAGGGAAAGCACCAAGTCACTAGAACCCCGCTATAAAAACAATTTGCAGTGCCTTTTACGTTTTCCAAAGAACAGAGTAGGTGTTTTCTCTGTTTGTTTCTGTTTTTTGTTTGTCGTTTTGTTTTGTTTTGTTTTCCTAGGGAGAAATAGAAAACTTTTAAGCAGAAGCAGAATTAGATGCATCAGAATACAGGCTGTAAGTCAGCACAGTTTCTAAAACCCCCCAAAAAAAGGCTCAAAGGGAAACAGTTCCCCTGATAGGTTGGAGGAATTCAGGGCTGGGGCAGTGTTCCCAGCTGAGTGGCTCTGGACATATGCTAGGGGGTCCCATGTGGGCCTTGCTGCTTCTTGGAGCTGACCTCTTTTGAAAACCCCTGAACCAGTCCTCCTAGGCAGCAACACTGGCCTTCCCGCCCTCTGAATCATTTGCACCCCAAACCCTTTCATTTCCCAGATAGTCCTCTGACTCCTCACTGAAAAGTTAATTTTGGGTCTTATGATTCTTACTCAAATATGTCCAGGCCAAGGTCTAGGCATAAATATTAGAATCCTGCTAAATTTTAGAATGCTGGAAACCAAGAGAATATTTGGCCTCACCCATCCACTTTAAATTTAGGGCACCTTCTTCCTGTTTTCTGCCCTGGCACACTTCTCACTCACATTCATTTCATTGCCAGGAAAGGATCAAATTACCTCGATGCCAGTTGTCACTGGTTGCATATTTGCTGCTCTTCCTGAGGTATTTGTGTGTTATTTAGGAACATGGCCTTACATTCAAAGAACAGCTAGCAGCAAGACAAGGAGTCATCAGTTCTTGGTAGGGTCTGGCAGATATCGTGGACCTTGCTCTTCTGAGCACCTGCAAATGCATTGTGAGCAGGCAAGAGAGCCCTGCAAGGCAGCCTCTCTGCCCTGCTGTGCCTGAACTGTAAAGCAGTGGGCGTCCATCTGTTTCCACTGTACACAGCTATCAGCAAACCCTTGTGAGATGCACCCTCCTGGATGCTCATTGATTTGTTTAAAGCATAGATCTATTTAATTTTATAGTAACCTTAAGCACATTATAAAAAGTACACAGCATAGAAATGTTAAATGAATGAGATCCAAGCCATTATAAACAGGTTCTACCATTTTCTCTCTGAACTCCTGAGAGGGACTTTGAGTACCTCCTGGTCTGTGCAAACTTACTTTGAACACCACTGCTGTGCAAATCAGCACACCTCGATGGCATCCCCAACCACTGTGTGGCCCTGGGGCTATGGAATAAGAAAATCCTAAGGAAAAATCCTGGGGAGCTTCTAAGCTTGGAATTGAGGCAAATGAACTTACAGCAGCCTAAATTTAAGTAATTCAGAACCCTGGCAGGTGAGCTGTCCCAAGACAGTAGCGGCTAGAGGTGCTAAGAACAGGTCAGGTCCATATACATAGCCATGGGATTGTTCTTCCCTCTCTGGATCTCCAGAAAAGGGCATTGGCAACATCCCCAGCTCTCTCCTGATTGGAATTCTATGAACCCTCAAAGTGCTTCACCAGTGCTACTCCCCATGGCACCATGGACCCGTGTGGCTTGAATATTATTTTTGATTTGACCACCAAGATGTTATACTGATGATTCTGTTCCATTTTGCAAAGGGTCTGAGAAAGTGTACAGGTCTAATTATATATACATATTTATACATGTGTATTTTTGTTTATTGTTACATTTTGACATTGGACTTTCTATTAAATAATTTTTAACAGTTGGTCTGGCTTTGTTCTTTTTTATGCCTTTTTCTTTCTTGGGTGTTGGGGGGTGGCGAGAAAAGACCCTGCTGGTATCCTTTTTGTCCTTTCTCTTTTCTCTAGTCTAGATATCTGAGGGCTTCTCCATTCTGTCCTTAACAGCTTTTCTGGCTTTGCAGGATACATGCTGCATCACATACTTGAAGGGCTCCCACCTTGTTTTCATCTTCCACTTTCAGGACCCTCAACTCTTGTCACATCAGCTTCTGCAAATTCATAAATTCACAGACCGCGTGAATTCTCGAGAATAGAAAATGGTACAAAGTGATGCCTCAAGCTTCTTCTCTCATGTGCCCCCACCCACAGAGACAGACAGACAGACAGACACACACACACACACACACACACAATGCTAGCTGTGAGAGCTTAGAAAACTTGCTTTACTATTCTGAGCATTGTAAAAACAAGAGCTTTCTCATAGTTTTACCTTGAAGGGATCCCTTAGTAAGTGCGTGATTAACAGCCATCTGTTTCTCAAAGGCTCTTGTTTATTCACCCTACTCATTCAGCCAGCTGATACTTGTTAATTGCTGTGTATTCGCATATGCCAGGCTCTAGGGTGACCCAAGTCAGGACTCAGGGATGTGACATGTAAGTCACGTCTGCTAAAGGGGCACTATGAACAGTAAGGCCTCTACCTTATATTCTCCCGTGCCAGTGCAACCTGTCACTACCTACTGTTTTCTGAAGCAGAAAACGATGAATTCTACTGCACTGGCTGTCCAGGGTCCACTGAAGAGAAACACACATAGTATCATAGTGCTGTGGTATGAATCCACAAGCAGTTTGCCTTTGCTCTGGCTTCCCTGTTCATGTCCGATGAGGGCTGACTGCTTGATCAGTCTACCCACTGGCCCAGCACCCTCACTCTGGAGAACAGAGCATCTTCATGGTTTCCAGATGGTGTGATGGTAAGAATAAGGATGGGCCAGTGCTGAGAGAGGAAGGAAGGGTGAGCCAGCTAGCAAGAGGGAAGGAATTGAAACTGTTCCTGGCTTTCTCCTCCAAGCCATAGTACTGGAAGTTCAGATTTGCAACTGAGTTTTACGAGCTGTCAAACAAGGCAAAAGCTCAAGCATCTGCCCAAAGTAAACTGAATCCAAACTTTTTCTTTGAAAAACAAACCTCTTCATCCTGGCAGAGGCTCCCTTGAAATAACAAAGGCCAGTCTAGCTGAAAGTGCTCTCTAATGCCACCCACCAGCTCCACTCAGACACACACTGGGTTCTGCACCCAACTGGGACTTCTGAAGTTTCCTTTATCTCATGCCAAAAAGGAGTCAAACTCAGGAGACCGCTGGGCTGCTTCTTGGGGCTCCTTCTAGTACCAACATTGCTTTCAGTTCACTGGTAATGGTTAGGCTGAAACTGAGGCCAGGTAGCTGGAATTCTCTTACTTGAAAGCAGAAGATGGGAAGTGGGATATCAGTGATGGAAGGAGGAGGAACCCCAACTTCACAAGACCTCAACATCCATGGTGGAGAATAAAGGCAGCAGGTCATGGAGAGGCAGGAGTGAGCCAACACTGAAGCAGGGATGCTTCTGCTCATCAAGCTGGCAGGCCACCATCACCTCTGCTGTACACACTGCCCAGCTACCACTTTCTACCTGAAAGTGCAAATGGAATGATTCAGAGGAGGGAAAAATGCTGCAACCTCCTGACTCCCATCATATTACCAATCCAACCACCTGCTCTTCCTCAGAACCCAGCTTCTGGGCCCTGGCCTGCTCTTTACCTGTCCTCACCCCTGCACACTCTACCATGTTCATTGTCCTGGGCTGGTTTCTACCGTGGTGTCACCAGGAACACTCCCACTTCTCCCACTGTGAATTGAGATTCCTTCAGGGGCAGTTAAATTGACCTCTTGCACAGGACCTCTTCACCTTCTTGCTCAGCATGTCTGTTTTTCTCACTGAAGAATTTTAGGGGACCGGTGTGTGGGAAAGTGGGTAGAAGGAGTCTTGCAAGGCTTACAACAAGAACTCCTATTGAAGATGTGGCCTCCAAGTGGAAGATGGGGCCTAGAAACTAGGTCAAGTTCACACTGACTCAGAACCAAGATTCCCTACTGAGGAAGGGTGGCTCAGTGTGGAGAGCTAAGTAGCAGATAAGGAGCAGGTCCAAGAGCCACAGTGATAATGGAGAGAGAATTCAAGAGGAGAGTAGAACACCTGCATTCAAGCAGGTGCTTACCAGATTATACATCAGAATACATACTGTAAGTAATGTCAAGGTATTTCTTTTTGTCTGGCCTCCACCCTTTTTTGCTAGATTGAACCCAAGGCTCCCTGCATGCTAAGTTATTGATCTACCACTGAGCTACACCTCCAGACACAGATTATTTCTATAAAGAAAACATGAAACACAGTCTTAAGATGCCCATTAAATATATATGCGGAGAAAAGTGGGTGCTCCAGAAGTTCCCCCAGACCTAAGAGTCTAGACTGTGTTTCCAAGTCTCAGACGCCTCCAGATGCCAAGCTTGCCACTCAACCCAGCTGGTATCTGAGGGCAGCTGGAGATAGAACTGAAGCAGCCTGGGCCATGTGCCCTACAGTGCACCCAGCAGCCACCTCTCATGATGACCTTCTCAGAGACCTCCTCTTGCTGATGGAAAGAGAGAAAAACTGCTCATCACTGAACCATGACTATTGGGCCCTTGCGCAAGCAGTTCTCCTTCTTCCCCGATTAGGGGTTATGGGATACAACTGTCTCTGTTGCTCATGAGCTGCAAGACATTCTGTTTCAGCTTGTGGGAGAATCATTCAGTTGGTGTCACATCATCATTCTAACATTTCCACTATTATTGCCAGGGATACACAGTCATCTCCCAAGGTGAAGCCATTGTCTCACTGTTATCAAAGTCTGCTAATTTAGTGGCCAGGGGCTTTGTCTCATGCATGCCCCCTCAAGCTATCATTCTTGCCATTTTCTGAAGTATTCTAAAAGGCCTCTTTTGTGGATTTAGTTGTGCTATCATAAACAGATTCAAAATGTTTACCTTTCATGGTTGTTTCAAACTTTGAGGAAAAACCAGAAGTGGTTCAATGCTAGGTCAGGTGAATAACTTGGACAAGAACACACCATAATGTTTTTATTTGACAGAAATTGCCATAAACATTTTGAAGTGATTCAGGACATCAAGGTAGCCATGAAAAGACACTCAGGAAATAAGACTTCCAAAACTGCTTCAGAAAGTGGCAAGAATGATGGAATAAGAGTATTTGAAGGTAAGGAAAGTATTTTGAGAGAGATTAATGATAACATGTCTTTATGGGCATAAATCTTTATAATTTAAATACAGTATTTTTTAACTACACCTCATGGATAGGTGATACACAGATGTATGACACAAATGTTGACTGTCATATCTGATCCTCAGAGGACTTGATCTGTAGCACTGGGAGTGGTGGCTCGGATAGGTGCAGTGGTGGGAGCCAGGATTGCAGTCTAGATGATGCTGAGGAAGGTCGTCTTAGTGAGAGTTTGTGAGTTATTTGGTGCAGTTCCAAATACACCAGAGGAGAAATGCCTGCTAGTACTTCTTCCACAGTGTGGTTCTTCCAGAGCTTATGGCTCAAACAAATGGTATCAAGAATGGATGAATGGTAGCAGTGGGGAGGGATTGATTGTGTGCTTCCTCATACACACCAAACAAATAAAGGAGGTGTCACTCAGCAAAGCTGCTTTGCTGGACTTGCTCAGCCTACACTGGGGGGGCCTCCACTGAGTCAGGGCCTTAGGATCACCCAGAGCTCTTGTGAACACAATGTCCAGGCCTCAGGTCATTTCCATCAAAATTCCTGAGAGCAAGGATGGGCAGAGGCATTTTTGAGTATCTATCCAGATAGCTGTGAGCCTCAGCAGGTTTGAGAACCACTCGTTCAACTGCAGGCCACCAAGACAGATGCTAGCAAGTGAGCCTGATTAGAATAGGCCCTACCTCTGAGAAAGAAAGAAGGATCCCTCAAAGAATCTTTCATGGAGAGGGGACAAGAATGAGCAGTGACACACAAAGGAGCAAGTAGAATGGCCCTCTTCTTGATGGGGCATAAGAAAATCATTCAAGTCTTACTAGACCAAGAGCTCAGGCTAAGGAAGGGACTCAAGGGCTTTCCTGACCTCTAGACTTGCTCATGCTCCAGCCATTTTAGAGGAAGATAGTTTCATGAAGACTCCCTGAAGGGAAAGCTGCCCCCTTTGTCACCACGTCTATGCATGGCAGGAATGTATCATCATAGCTGGTCTTAGGCAAAATTTAAGCCTGCTCCTTTCCTACCTGGAACCAGCTGCCCCTATTCCTTGCCACCTCACAGGTCACTTAGCACCCAGAGAAATGTTGTTCCCAGGGTGTTGTTAACAAAGGATAAGAAGGCAAATCCCACTACCAGGAAAGCCTTCATGTGAAAGAGGGATGGATCCCTGGCTTGAAGGGACTGAAGGCAGTAGCTGATCATCCTCTCTACAGGATCCCCTCAGCTGAACCAACAGACAAGCAGAATTTACACACCCTACCTGAACACTGTACAAGAGGTAGAGAAAGTTTAAGTATGACAGCACCAGAAAGAAAATGGGAGACAAGCTTCAATTCCTTTTCTCAGGGATAGGGTTTAGGGGAATTTGTGGGTTAAATAAGCAGAGTGATCTGAATGGAGTAAAGTCATTAAAGTAAGGAAGAATGAAGTGATCAGTGGTCTTCATGTGCTTAACCATACTTCATATCTGTTTATAGGATCCATGTTCAGAAAATGGTTGTGTTAACATAACATGAGGGTAATACTTTTGGTCCTCCAAAAGTCACCCACTGGACACCTGCACAGTCACAGGACAGGGTCAGTGGTTTGAGCTAGATGAGCCTACCTCCAAATTCCTAAAAAACAACTGAATCCTGGTGAATTTGGGAATTGTCACCTGGTATGTGACCCAAGACATCTGCATCTTCTCCAACAGAGTGGCCAGGCTCATGGCTAGAATTTCAAGTGCCTGCTCCAATTGTGTGCAGCATCCTGGTCATTGGTATGCTGGGCACTGGGCCACTGACCTGACACTGGATTCATGCAGTTTGCTGTCCAACTGGACTGGGAGCCTTGAATACTACCAGCACAGAGGAGCTCCATACAAAGTAGTTGTAAAAACTCATCTGCCCCTTTCCTTCCTTCCTCTCAAGGCCCTACTGAGAGAGAGGTGAGGATGCTGCGTGGGATACTGGCTAGTTCCCCAGAGCCCTTTTGTGTCAGATGAAGACTCCCAAGACATTTCTTGTCAGTCACAAACCCTGGCTAGTGTCCAAGTCTCCCATGGGCAGACTGGAATGCAAATAGGGCTTTAGATTTAAATGTTAGTTTGGATTTCACATAAGGGGAAGAGTATGTGAAGGAGAAACTCCTTCCCAAGATCCATGATGCCAGAGTGAACACACATGTCACTCACATGGCTCTGGTTTCAGACCCCTCAGATTTGTCAAAAAAAGAAAAAGGAAGTTTTAAATAGAGTTCCCCTAAAACTTCTTTGTCCTTGAATGAGCCATCTGTTATTTATGTCTGTGCCGATATAATGGGATTCTGATGTCCAGGCCCCTTCAGGATTCTGCTAGGACCTATGAAGTTGGCCTCAAACACATACGCCCTCCATGCCCCTTTCCAGTTGTAAGAGAAACGCTTAAGGAGCCACTGAGATATAAATGAGTCTAGTTATAAGCATAGAGAGGAAGGCACCAAAGCAAGCTGACATCGCTGCACAGGTCTGTCCTGAGTTATGTCTCTCAAGTTCCAAAGAAGACAGATTTCTTAGTGGAAATTGAGTCTGCTAAACACTGGCAGAGTTCACAACACTTGGAAATTATGGCATACACATCACCTGGCCCTCAACCCATTCATCCTCAACTATGACTAAATCTCTGCACTTACTGGGTTGTGAATATCAAGCATTTTCTCATGTAACCTTCCCGATAACCCCTGTAAGTAGTACTGATCCTCCATCTGAAAGCTGGGGAAATTGAGTCTTAGAGAGACTGAGTAACTTGTTCAAAGACCCACAGCAGTAGCAGGAGGCATACAATGCAAACTCAGGTCCATTCTCTCCAGAAGCCTGGCTTGAGTGACACTCATATATGGGCCTTTAGGTCACCACATTTTGATTACACTCCTCGCCATGGTCACCATGGAGGCACCTTCTCCATATTTCTTCCAGTATGTCCTGTCCTTTCCTTCCTTCAACAGAAACAGCTTTCTTACATTTATCCATCCTGCCCTGAATCCTGTTAGACACATGCAGCTGGGCAGCACGGAGTGGACACAGTCAATCCCTGCCTCTGATGGCTTGGGATCCAGGAAACCCTCCCTTGTTGTAGCTACCACTTGCCAACCCCTTATTTTCCTTCTATTTCCCTTTTCTTTCTCCCTCACTGCCTTCCCAAGCCATCTGCTCTGTCATCAAGCTTTTCCATTCACCAGCTCGATGACCTGGAGACAATAGGGTGCTGCAAGGATCATCCTAAGGAGTCTTAAGCATTCTGCCTGAGTCTTGCCAGATCATTCCCACGAGACACATTCCCATGACATAGTCACTTCAGCATCCCAGACCCTCCCGTAGTCCTCAGCACACTACCCCATAGTCCTCAGCACACTACCGCCTCTGACAAAGGAACTTTATTTACAAAGCACTTGCAAATGTGTTGCTATTTGTCCCATTGGCCTAAGGGGCAGTGAAGGCTGGCAGCTCATTACCCACAGAGCTATCTCCATTCATGCTGCTGATTGGCTGTGACAGGCAGCCACTTAAAGTACATGATAACAAGCAGCCACTCAGAGCTTTGCACACCTCCAGGACTGGTTTATTTTAGGGACAAAGAGGAGGTAGAGCCAGGCACTGGTTGGCAAGATGGTTTTATCAGATTGACACTCCAGCCTCAGGCATCCGTAAGCAGGACAACCCAGCCTCCTGTGTACCCAGTGGTTTTCAGGTTATTTTTCTTCAAAGACCTTGGCCAGCCCTTCCTCTCACCTGAGGACTGTGGTTTAGAGAATGTTTTCACTTGAAACACTCAGGCCCATGGTGGTATTTGGAGTCATAAGACCCTTCTGTGCTAAATGGAAAAAATAAATAATCTATTTAGAATCTGCTATCAATCTACCATGCAAAGAACAGGCAACAATTCTGCTGCTGAAATGCTGCTTTCTGAGCATAGTTCCAGGGGAGCTGGCTTTGAGGCAATGAGGGCCCCTGCTTTGGTGAGTCCGACTGGGAGATCCTGTACCCGATGGTGGTGAAGCTTCCAGAGATTGCACCTTTGCTCTAGTTTTTTTCTGGCCTCTGTTCAACCTCTTCCCAGAATATTCTCCTTGTGGGGCATAGGTGCTCTTGTGCTGTAAGTGAGGCTTTTTTTCCTCAACTGGATGAACTTCGCCCAGGGGAGGATGGCTGTTTCAGAAGGCCCCATTCAGCTTCTCCTGGGTCCAGGTTGTTAGGTTTGACCTCACAGTCGAAAACTGTGTATTCACCTGAGGGAGGAAGCTAGCCTCCTGTAAGAGTAAAATGGAAACTGCTGGAACCTGAAATATACTCCAGTGTCTCCATCACCAAAGGATGTTGTTTTACTTCATTGAATCTTAGGATTAGAAGTAATGTGAGAATCACTGTTTCCTAGGCATTCAACCCACTAGAAGTACATAATAAGTTTGGTTTGGTTTTTGGGGGGGTTTTTTGGCTGTGGGGTTGGGGGGCGCAGGGGGTTTGTACCTGGGCTCTAACTCATGACCTTGTGCTTGCCAGGCAGGCACTTAAGCCGATGAGCTAAATCTTTGGCCCTGTTCAACCAACTAGAAACTGACCAGTTTATTGATAATAAAAGCTTGTTGCAAAGATTACGCTTAATTACTAATGGGGCTCAACTAATTTGTCAAAATTAATTCCTTTATACTATAAGTAATTCCAATCAAAATCTGATACTTGTTGGTAGAAGTTAGTAAACTGACTTTAAAATAAATACAGAACTTATCAACTTCTTATTATCTTGTTCAGAAGTCCTGTACTGCTTTCATTGTTTTGTTTTGATTTGTTTCATTATGTTATGTTTTGGTTGATATTATTGTGTCTGATGGTGTGGGCGGCTATTTTGAAGATAACAAGAAGCATTATGGTAGCCGTTGTTTTGAAGTCCTGTATCACCTTCACTCTTTTGTTTTGATTGGCTTTATTCTGTTTTAATTTGTTTGGTTTTATTCTCTTTAAAATAAAATTTAAAAAATGAATAAGTAAATACAGAACTGCAAAAGATCTAGATGACCAAAACAATTTCATAAAATAATAGCAAATTTGGAAGACTAACACAACCTGATATGAAGAACAGCTATAAAACCATAGCAGTGGAGGTGCTATGATATTTAAGCCTGTATAGGCAGATTAATGGAACAGAATAAGAGACCAGAAATATCATACATATGCAGTTAACTGATTTGCAACAAAGGTGTCAAGGTAATTCAGTGTGGAAAATGATTGCCTTTTCAATAAATTGCCTGGTATAATTGGTTGTTCATATGCATAATATGAGCCTTGACACTCCTCTCCAAATTAACCTGAAGTAGATGATAGTGCTAAATGTAAAACTAAAATTATAAAACTTCAGGAAGAGGGGTCTGGGGATTTAGCTCAGTGGCATAAGTGCCTGCCTTGCAAGCACGCAATTGTGAGTTCGATCCCTGGTACCGATGACTAAAAAAAAAAAACCTTCAGGAAGAAAAATACAAAATAAAAATATTTGTGACCTTTGGATTAAATAAGAACTTTTCAACTAGAACACAATAAAGAACAGAAATCATACAAATAAATTTTAACAAATAGAGTTCAACAAAATTTAAACCTGCTTTTCAAAAGATATTGTTAAGAAAAATGTAATGATAAGGCACAGATTGATAAAAATAAGTGTAAAGCATATATCTGATAAAGTTATATATTATATATTTGAGAAATACATTTAAAAATCATTAGTAAATACAAGCTAAAACCACTAGGAAATACCTCCATACATTAACGAGAGTGGCTCAAACTAAAAAAGACTAAAATGTGAAGTGTAGGACAATTGGAACTTCCATGCTTTGCCAATGGGCATGCAAAACTGGTACATGATTTTCAGCTTTTTAAAATAGTTAAACATACACTTATCATATCATCCAGAAATCCTACTCTTGAGTATTTATCCAAGACTTATTTATCCAAGGTATTCATCCTAGGCTACCCCAACCCTAACTCTAACCCCACTTGGCTATTGACTGGTAAGTGGTTTAGCTATCATAGTACAGTCACAACAAAAGTGATAAAGAGGATGGATATAGATGCAGCACTATGGATGAGTACTCAAAGTACTGTGCTAAGCAGGGGTGCAGAGACGTTGGGGGAAATGGTAGAGTGGTGAGCAACACCAACTGAGCCTCTCTGAGACTCGGAATCCAGAGATTGAAGAGACAGAACACAAGCAAAGAAAGGAAGTGACAGTCTGAACTTTCTCCCTGACTCCCAACTTGTAGCTCATGGGAAAGTGAGGCCAAATCTACTGAGACAAAGTAAAAGCTGGGGACTCCAGAGAACTTCGGGGAGAAATTCAGTGGTAGAATGGACCAGAGGATGCTGTGAGCTGCAAGGAGAGCTCACGATTCTTTTTCCACATGAATCTTTCAATAGGCCCAAGGCTCAGCTAGAATTGGTAACATGCCCAGACCCCAGTGACTGGTGTAAATCTGGGGTGACATCCAGAGCTGGCACCCAGTTCACTCTCCATGCTGTATCCTATATCCTTCACTGCCGAGATTGCAATTCTTAGGAAACAAGAGCTGGTTCTCACCCTTCAACAACCTGCATTGCTCTTGTTCAGTAAATGTGGCATTGATTTGAATAGCTAACCAGATTTCAGGGTACAGGATAGACCATCTACACTTCAGGACAAATTGTTGATGTTTATACACAGTGAATGTGATCAAATAATTTATACTTTAACCACCCATCATGCTTGAGTTTCTGTGATTCTAGGCCCTTTGATAGGACCTAAAGATGCCAAGGAACCACCCATTCCTACACTTTGGTAGACAAGTCTTAAAAGAACTGTACAATCAATAATGATTTAGTGGCCTGGATATTTGTTCTCTCCACAAATATTTATTAAGCACCTACAGTAAAGCCAAAAGTCAAATTGTTACTGGGTTTTAGAGTTCTAGAATCTCCTTCTAGAGGTGGTTTGTAGGTTTTTTCCATCCTGAGCAAAGAATTGGTCAAGACTAGTACAAACAGTAGAAAGGTTTTACATCAAGTAAATACAGGAAAAGAAACACACTCTGCAGAGTGCATTTTGGGGTGAGTAACAGTAGGGGGGAAAGTACAAACTATAGCATGAAAGTGGACACTCTGAAAGAGCACAGTATCAAGGACCTCAATGTCGACCATCTTTTTTGTATCATCCCTTCTAAGGCTGATATCAGGTCTAGGTCACCTTATCCAAAAGGATTTGAGTTCTCATGAACAGTCCATGTGCAGGGCTTTGGAAATGGTTCTGCACATGTGTCTTGGGATTCTGTAATTAACAGGTTACTGCTACCTGTTTTACATGCCCAAAGTTTCCAGATTTTCCATGACCTAGTCTTCTGATCAAAATCCACAAATACTTTCTCTGCAGTGGAGTAATTGCCAGATGGTAGATCATGCTGACTTCTAGTCCACTCAAACAAATAATTAAGGAGTTTGTTTCCATTGTTTAGATCATATTAAATTTTTTTCCATCCTGTGCACAAAAGTCAGTTGAAGAGAACTTAGAGACAAGAAGCTTATAGTTCAGAAACGGAGAAGGAGTCTTTTAAACCACAGACATTTCATAGAAATCAGAAACAAATCTCGTGCTCATCATTTTATCCTGGGGGAATTAGCAGTAGTAAATCTTTTGTAAAGGACTTTTTGACTGACTCAGTGTTAGGTATTGAACTACTCACAGTGGGAAGCAGCTACTCTCAGGGGAATAACCAGATGCACTTTATAAATTCAACCTTTGACACTTAGGAGGCTGAGGCAGGAGAACTGCTGAGAGTTCAAGGTCAGCCTGAGCTACAAAGTGAGTTCAAAGTCATCTTGAACTGCATAGTGAAACCTTGTCTCAAATAAATAAATAAATTCAACTTCAGAAGTGTCCAATAAATTGGACTGGCCTGAATGAAGTCATGTGCTCAGCTCAGGTAAAAGCAGAGTGGCTCTGGCAATAAGGGAGAAAAAGAGCTGAAACTAGAGAGAACATGGAGCTATCTTAGTCTGTTATTACTCTATCTGAATACTACAGTCTGTAATATTACAGGCTAGGCAATTCATTTTTTTTATTTAAAAAAAGCAAAACCGAGCAAAAGGATAGAGATGATACAGAATTTCAAAAAAAAAGTAGAGAGTTAACATTAGTTAATATATTGCATATTGTTGTCTTAGAAGTTGTTCAGGTTACAAAATCTAGGCAGAAGAGTGATTAAACTTTCTTTCCCTTTCATATTACAACATGTATTGCATATTTCAAATCTTACTCAGCTATAAAAAAAGGATAATCTTGAGGCAAATGGAGGTAAATGGAGGCAACTTGAGACCATAGTCATCAGTGAAATAAATCAAACTCACATTTATAAATATCATATTGTCTCCCTAGTATAAAAAACAAAAAATAAAAATCTGAAACAGGCTAGGTAGTTTATAAAGAATAGTGATTTATTTAGCCCATGATTCTGGAGGCTGGTGAGCCTAAGTATGTGGCACCTGCTCCTGGTGAGGGCCTTCTTATTTCATCAGAAAATGGTGGAGGGTATTCCATGGTGAGGCAGAGCAAAAGTGCTGGATAGGTATCCCTTCTTTTTCTTCTTCCTCTTCTTCTTCTTCTCCTTCTTTTTCTTCTTCTTTCTTCCTGATCTTCTTCTTCTTCCTCTTCTCTCTCTTCTTTGTCCTGTTTCTCTTCCTCCTCCCCTTCTTCCTTCTTCCCTATTTTTCTCCCTTTCTTCTCTTTCCCCTTCCTCCCCTTCCTCTTCTCCTTCCTCTTTTCCTTATCTTCTCCTTCTCCTTCTCTTACTCTTTCTCCTTTTCCTTTTCCTTCTCCCTCTCCCTCTCCTTCTCCTCCTTCTCCTTCTCCTCCTCCTTCTTCTCCTTCTCCTTCTTCTCCTCCTCCTCCTTCTTCTTCCAATATTTGGCCACTAATGCCATCATGGGGCACCACTGTCATCACCTCATCACATACTATAACCTCCAAAAGGACCAAGTGATAAAATACCATTAACATATAAATTTGGTGGTTAAGTTTCCAATGCATGAACTGTTGGGGTACACACTCAAACCACAGCAGGAACCATTAAAACAAGAAAATAAACACTGTTTTGTGGAAAATTGAGTAGTGTTTTTGAGTTTGAGGAGCTAGAAGGTTGTTCACATGGGCACAACCAGTGAGCAGCCTAGAACTTCACACAGGAGTCATCAGACAGGATTAAGGAAGTAAATTTGAGGACTCAGCCTTGCTTCTCTTTCTGTCCAACATCTCACCACTACCACCACCTATCCGCAGGTTTACAGATAGGACCTTTCACATATTTCTTAAAACATTTCCTTCCTGCCTGTCTACCACTTGCAAACCTATAACCTCAGAATCTCTACCTTCAGTGACTGCCTCCTTATTAAGAGGCAAAATCTGTTAATTCTGTCTGCCAATCTTTGCTCCCCTTAAATCCACTCTTCACACTATCTCCAGTTATCCAGCTCCAAAGTCCTGGTGTCTCCCTTAGGTGCTTACAGCCTGTCATACCCTTAGCTCCTACTTATTTTTAAGACTCAGTACAGGCATTGCCTCCTCCAGAAGGTGGTCCCCAACACCCCAAGCACAGTTAGGTGACCCCTGTGCCCTTAGAGTACATATGTGTCCTGCCTGCACACACTGGCCTGCAGTTACCTCGCTGTTATACAGCATGTGAGCCTGAGTACCTCTCCCAGACTCTGGGAAACACAGATGTTCAGGTCATCTTGGGAGGGAAGAAAAGAGAAAAATGGAGGAGGATTATATATCAATCTTGAAAAATGTCTACGTATGTTGTGGTATCCACCAGGATTCCCATACCCTACCTGAAGGTGTTCAGCTGGGTGTTAAGTCAAGGGAACTTGGAGCTGACTAGTTGTTTGACCGTGATAGGGCCACTTAACCTCTTTGAGTCTCAGTTTTCCCATCTAAACAGGAAGGTTGGACAGGGTGAACTCTTCCATCTCTATAGCCTTGCTTCCAAGGCTCCACAGTTCTCCAACCATAGGAGCCTTGGCCCCATCTTTATTCCCAGGACTCAGCTTCCAGGGTCTCCTCCATCTGCAATGCCTGACATCTTGCCAGCCCCCTGAGCACTCCTGCTGTGACCTAAAGGAGTCCACAGCAATGTGTTAGACAGCACTGATTCTCACAGCCTTGCCCAAGGATTCTTCCAAATAGCTTTTGGTCCAAATTCAGCTCACCTGGCTTCCCTTCTGAGTTTAACCAGGGGTTTTCTGGGACCAGGTTTGCATTCTCACAAACAACTTAAGTCCAGATGGCCATGTCTTTGTATCTTCCTTATTGTCTTCTTTTAAAGCTCATTAAATTCCTCCTTCCAGCCACTACTGCAGAGAAATTCACCAGGACTTGGAGAAGCATAGCTTCTCCTCTTCACCTAATTTATAGCAACTTCCATGAATAAGGAGGGACCGTTGGTCTCAGGCCAGGCAGCAAGTCCTCAGGCCTGTGTCACATGTGGAGACAGGCAACAAAAGACACAGTCTCTTTCCTCCCATTCCTCATTGTCCAGCAAAAAACACAAGAAATAGCATCAAGAAAGATTGACATAAGCTCCAGGAGAACATGTGCCTCCCCTAAAATGAATTCCTTCACGTCTCAATATAGTAAGCTCCCCAAGGACAGAGATCTTGTCTTGGTCACACACTACTAGATTCCTCACACCTAATGCAGTGACTGTCACATAGTTGGCACTCAAGAAATACCTACTAAATAAACAAATGCATGTTGCATTCCTCACTATGTCTCCAGCACCCAGCACAGGACTTTGCTCAGTAAATCCTTGAAGAATTGGTGAATAAGAGATGGATGGAGAAGAGTTTTGCAGCATAAATAAGAGTTACTCAGAAAGGCACTTTAAAAGAAAGAGGCAGGAGGTTCCAAAGGCAGAGAGGATCACATTTGTAAAGGTAGGCAAAAACACAGAGCTTTCAGGGAACAGCAACTTGTTGGAAGTGGCCCAAAGTGTTATTTAAAATAAATTCAAATCAATGAGTTTTATAGAAAAGTGCCAGAAGACCACCTAGGTTTTCTCATTTCTTTCTACCACCAGCTTATTTGCTTTAAATTAACAAAGTCAACGGCTCACATGTTTTCACTCTATTAATTCTGCCTTTTTTGTTTGCAAGAGATAGAAACTTCTTTCAAACTAGCTCAAGCAAAAGAATGAGCAAATGATTCTATCAATGCTTCTATGTATGAAAGCGTGTCTGTTTATTTATAACCACCTATCTATTACTTCTCTGTCTACCTATCTGCAGATGCTTCCACACTTGCAGTGGGGTTACTGCCCAATAAATCCTTCATGCATTGAAAATACTATAAATCAAAATGAACTTAATATCGTAGCCTACCATCACAGCTTAGCAACACACTACACTATAGTCTGTTAATTGTTTCATTAATGAAAATGTGATCAGTGATTGGATATCATGTGACTGACAGGAAGCTCTGGTCACTGCCCAGCACCAATGATATAGTATTGTGATATATGATATAGTATAGTATCACTAACTCAGGAAAAGACCAAACTTTTCCAATTTGAAACCAATATGGTTTCTACAGAATGTGCATCACTTTTGCTCCATATTAAAGTAAAAGAATCTTTGTCAAATTATTTCTTATAGGTCAGGGACCATCTGTTTTTAATCTCTGATCTGGGTTTTTTTCTTTCTAGGGTATCCTCATTCTCTCTCTCCTTCAAACAGCTATCTCTTTGCAATCACAGAAACAGGCTGACATGTTCCCAGCAGCTTTAAAAGCATCCAAATAACATTCCTATAAGAAATCCTAAGAAACGTCTTTGACTGGTTCTGTTTAGATTCTCACACTCACTCCAGAGCAATCCCTAAGACCACTGTACAGCCTGTGTCTCATGCCTACCCATGAGAGACAACAGCATGACTGACAGATCCAGGGAAAAAAAGCGAAGTATTCTCCAAAGAAACAGATGCAGAGTAAACTAAAACAGTACCTCCCACCTCATCAATCATGCCCATGTCTGGGGCAGCCAAGTGCCTAGACTGCACAACTTGTAGCCATATCCACCCATCCCGTTTCAGCAGAAGAGGAAGCAAACTTTGAATATGCATTTTTCTTGTTTTAGGGTAGCCTCCTCTCTGGGCCTGGGTTTATTCATCTGTAAAGTGAGTATTTTGAGCTAAATTCTTCTTTAGAGTTCCCCTGGAAAGAAAGCATTCTGGTGTTCCTGAGATATGTACATTTCAATTCTGCCTAACTTACCTTTTAAAGTGGAAACCTCTATTTTCTTGATTGATTGTTTCATGAGGTATATTTGGATATTTTATTTTTGTTATTCATAGTCATTTCAAAATCACTTGATCTTTGTTCAGCAAAAGAATCCCATCTCTTTCCCTAAGTGCATTTTTCAGCCTCATTCACAATTAGGATTATTTGAATTATCCTCTTTGGAAGAACATCCTCTTCTGAGATATTCAGGGGTGACATTTTAGACCTATTGTCATTTTAATTCTTGGATCTCAAATTTTCATTATTTTTGATTGCTTTCTTGGGAGCTTCAGGAGAAAGAATCGTTGTTCCCTGAGGTTAACTGTAGTCTTCTTGACCTTAGTAGAAAATATTTCAGACTGGAGTCTCTGAACCTGAAAGCATTGCTGTTTGATATTTATTGAGAATCATGACAGACTTTTGAGGTGCAGGAAAGTCAAATCACTGTGGCGTTAACCCTCCACAGAGGTGTGGGACTCTGCCCCTGAATCCCCAACAAGTCCAATCAGAGAAGAGCAGGAGCAAAAAATAAGACCCATAGAAGGACACTGACATGTTCGAGGTAAACAAATAAGTAGTAAAATTTAAGTTTAAAGTTCAAGTCTCCTGAATTTCAGCCTCTTTCCTCTATCTTCCCTCACACAAGTAACTTAACTTGGCACTTGACTTCTTGGGACCTATGCTGTTTGCAGAGAAAGCCCTTTCTTTCAACCAAGCCTAATCAGCTAATATTAACTCCGTGGGATCCTCAGATAGAGCCAAACTTTGGTTGGGCCATGAAGGCTGCATCCCTCATAGCCGTGGCTCTGTCTGAGGCCCACACCTGCAGTCCTACACAGCTGCAAGCAACTGAATGCTTGTGTCAGTCTTTCAGAACTGTGAGGATGTCACAGCAGATGCTGACACTGCCCACCATCCCCTGAGGCTAAAGAAGTCTTTAGCTGGCATAACTGGCAAGGTGCAATGCCAACTAGGTCCTGAGCCACATGAGCACCACCTGTTTGGTGTTTCCTAGCCCAGTGTCCTACTCCTTAGGGAGTAGCCCAGCTTCTCCCTAAGCTCCTCTTCCTCTGCAAAGAAGCCCTATTCCTCAAAGGTTACAGCTTTTTCTGGATGGGCTTATAAGGCCACCACCTGACAGAAACCAAAACTTCTAACTTGAGAAGAACCATAAGTGACCTCCAAAACTTTCCTCAAAAGGTCCAGTACAAATTACAGCCAGCCAGCCATTTCTTAGTATGTCCTTTCACAAAAATATTTATAGAAGTTTCACTACTTTCCTGGCAAATTAATGAAGTTGTTATGCTTTTCTAGAATATTCATTTTCCCCATGCTTCAAAGTTGATGATAAAGGCCCAAATATCCAGGAAACTACTCGATTTCTATGTTGTTTCAATTAATAGCACATAGAACACTCAGAAGTTTGCTGCTCTTGGCTATATCCCACACACAAAATGTCCCTTGGTGACTGGTACCAATACTACCTCTATTAGTGCCTGAAGTAGCCCCACAATCAGTTTCTTACTCTCCACACTCCCCAGCCAGACCTCACCCCATCAGCCTGTCTGAGCCCGTGCCTTCCACTGTGATCTCTCATCCCTCACAGCAGGAAGCATCACAGGCAACCTAGTAGTCTTTTTCCTGAGTACTTCAGCTTTCTGGATGTGAAAACCAGACCATCTTCCAAACAAAATACTGTGACCGTGCTTTGCACCAGCACAGAAACACAGGAATTTTCTGCTGTTCGTAGGGTTCTTTCAGTCATTCATCCAGTGATTGTTGAGCACCTAATGTGCCAATTACTCTGCAGACCTTGGGAACAAGCATAGGCCAGTTAACTGCAAGGGTGATCGGCACTCTGATGGAAAGTTTGTGTGACATGAGCACCTATGCAGGCCTAGGAAGTTTCCTGGAGTAGGACAGTTGGCTTGAATAAAACTTGTCTACACTCAAGGTCTATGGCCTGTTCATCCTCAGAGTGTTTGCTCTAAGCAGCCCAACATCCACCCATTTACACACCCTGCCCAAAGGGCCTTCTACTTCTACTTCTTTTTACTTCTACTTCTACTTCTACTAATGCTTCATTCTGAATTATTTCTCCCACATGTAGAACAAAAATCTCCAAATAATTAGCAGGGCAGGATCAGCAGTCCTTTTGTAAACTCAGGTTTATAGCAGTCTTGGGTAACTCAGAACTGGCCCACAGGACATACTTTAAATGTCTGAATTAGGTATTGTGGCAGAGACCCTCAGAACTGTAGCCAGGTGATAGCTGTCCAGCTAATGATACCCTTTACCTTCTAGGCATAGGACATAGTCACCAGTCATAGTGAAACTGGGTGGGCCACTTCCAAGTCTGGGACTTTGTAAGCCTGTACTTTCTTTCCCGCCCTGTTCCCTCTTCTACAGGCTGACCTGCAGACAAAGCGATGGCCCAACCTTGGGCATAACCTTTCGTATTACGATTATGACATGCAAAGGAATTCAGTATTTGGGTACCAAAAACAGTGTTACCGTTGGCAGAGCAGTCCAGCCTTATCCTAATAGAGTTGCCAGATATCCAGCCTCCACTGAAAACCGAAAGGCCTAGCATCTGCTATGCTCTGGACAAACAGTCAGCAAATGCCAAGCTCCAGTTCACCACACATCCTGCAGCTCCCCGGGAGTCTGAGGATCCTGCCACAGTCCTTCCACTGTTGATTTTCAAAACTTCCCTGAAGCTTATTTTAAGCATTTGAGCCTCTGAGCAGAACATAAATCAGGGAGTCTAGTTAACGATGACCCTATCAGCTGGCTCTTCCTTTGGGAGTTTATGTCATTTCAGAACCTATAACAAGGATTTTTGATCCTGGTTCAGGGCCTGGGTAGGACTCAAGGCCATGCCTCTAAGAAATATTCTGTGATGTTCCCTTTATATCCTGAAATGGAATTAATTTCACCTACCTCCACAGATACAACTTTAAAAGTCAGTATGATGCTGTAATTAAAATATCAAGAGAAATAAACATACCTTATTGTGACATCACATATGTTTCCAGATGTAAAGATTTGGCATGATGACAATAGAAGCTGGGTTGAGAAGTCAAACGGTCGCATGCAGAAACAGAAGCTCTTCAAATACAACAGCCATAAATGCAAGCAGTTACAATCCTCAGTGTGTGTGTGTGTGTGTGTGTGTGTGTGTGTGTGTGTGTGTGATTGTGGTAACTCAATTACACAGTAGATTGCCAGCAGGGATGTGTTTTATACAAGAGACATAAAACTCTTGGTAAAGTCCAGATCAACACAAAATCCAGTTTTTCCTTGATTCTAACTTTAGTCCTAGAAAACTCCATGCATTTAAAATCATGGAGCAAATACTCTGTGTCCATGTGTAGTGTGGAACTCAATGTTAGGCTCGGAGCATCCTTAACACGTTCAGCACTCAAGAATCCACAGTGAGCTCTTCAACCAGGGACAGAGCCTCGCAGGCAATCTAGCAACTCTGCCTTCTCCACTAAATGCTGAGACCAGCCCAGCCCAACCACCAAGACAACCCAGTACCCACACATTTCCAAAGTTCCCCTTTAGCCAGATGATTCCCAATAAGACCTTCTGCTCCAAACCAAGCAGACATTCAGAGAGGTGAAAGGTATATTGATCACTCAAGTGTTTCTTCATGGCATGATGAAAATCTGACAACACTTCAATGTGATTTCATGAAACTATAAACTTGTTAGACTTTCTTTCAGCAAAGGAATCACCAATGATTTAAAAAAACATTAGTGAGTGTCCAGGGGGTACAGCTTTTTTCCCTCCTTGGGCTCTGGGAGGGAGCAGAGTGTCTATGGCTGCTCCCCAGATGGGCCCCACTTAACCTCCCCAACACCAATCTAATCCCACATGAAAAACTTTACCTATAGATTTCTGTTTTTAAAAGAAAGAATAAATAAAGGAAGAGGCTGAAACTGAATGAGATTCAGTTCTCCTGTCTCTCATCTCCTGCCTATTAATAGCCCCTTTGATGAGTCACATCAAGACATTTTTTCACTGTCTCTGAGAGTGCTTTTACCTAAAATAGTTCTTGAGTCATTTTTCTTTGCTGCTGTGACATTGGGGCAACCAGCATAGGCACTTTTCTTGAAGAAATATGCATGTACATCAGGTTTCACTGGGACTACATGGGGCCAGGCTCAGAATCAAAATATCATTAAGCCCTCACAAAGCTGGAAACCAGAGGTGCCATGAACTCTTCATCCTCTGAACCCCTCCCCAGGAACTAGCTTCCTGGGCGCTCATGGGAGAAATACGTCCTTTTCTCTACAGGCGCTGGTATTGTGCATACTCTGATATGGTTCCTTTAGTAGCTTTTCTGCTACATCCTCAGTCCTTTTAATTCACCAATTTTTTTTTTGAGACAGGGTTTCATTAGACCACTAAATGGCCAAGGCTGGCCTTGAACTTGTTATCCTCCTGTCTCTGCATCCCAAAGTGCTGGGGTCACAGGTACATGTCACCACACCCAGCTTCCTTTAATGGCCCTTTGATAAAACACCACTATAATTCGACATAAACATAAGGAAGGGACAGAAACAGAAAAAGATATTTGTTTCTCCTTCCAGGACCCTAGTGCCAGAGGCTTCCCTTCCTTGTCCCTCAGATCTGAATCCCCTCTCACTGAGCACCTCACTGTCCTCATTTCATGCTGCCCCCACCTCATTTCCTCCTCTGTCCCAAGTCATTTTTAACTGTCAGACTGGGAAAGGATCTGACCTGACAGGACAATTAAATGTTAATACCTTGATTGAAGAGTCTTGAGCAAATCAATTAAAAATAGGCCATGTGGGGCTGAAGCATTTTTAATCTATTTCTTTCTGTCAGGAAAGATCTTGCTGCAAACCTTGGTCTCTATTCCCCTGGGGCTGGGATTGACTCAGGAAGGTATGGAGGGGCTGAGTAGCTGGTCACCATCCTCCTAAGACAGAGTCAGGTGCAGGGGCTGATGGGCCCTTTGTCCTACCATGAGGATGGACAGGAGAAGCCTCCATCAAAATCTTCCCAGGTTGAGCTGCTGCTCCTATTCGGCTCCGTACTGTGCCACTTTACATCAGATATATGTAATGACTTAGTTTCTTAATTGCATTGCATCCTGGTATGGGAGGGAACACACCCAGGGCAAGATCTTCCTACATAGGTCCCCACTCAATGCCTGGAACTTGGTAGGCACTTAGCAAATGTTTGTGCATGTGGCAATAAAATCTGCCCTTTGTTACAACTTCCTTGCTTCCAGTGGCAAGTCTGTTGAGTGACAGCTAAAAATGTCATTCTTCCCTTCCAAGTATTCTTGAGATAGCACAGGAATAAAAATATAACATACATGAGAAGACCTAGGACAAATGGCAATATATTTTCTAATTCATTTCTATAAGAAGTAGAATAGCCAGCTACACCCAAAACCTGAGTAAAACTGTTGACGTACCTTTGGTGGATACAGAGTTTGGCTCTGAGTTCTCTAGAAATGCATGGGCCAAAAGGCAGACATTGTAACCTGTATGGTTTTTATTTTCTCACCAAAACGAACACAAGTTGAACTCTCACCATATTGGGTCAAAGGATGTTTCTGAAACTAAGATAAAGAATCTTGCCTAATTTAAACCTGTTGTAGCAAAATAATTTTTAAGACACATCAGTAATAGGTTCAAGAAGGGCTTATTAGGCAGAGATTTTGGTGCACAGTCAAAAACATAGAGTGTAAGCCCTCAAGAGAGAGTTTTTTATTTTATTTCCTGAACAGAGAACTCATATGCTTCTCTTGAAGGGATAGTAATCCCAGGAAGACATGACCCACCACCTAGAAGGATAAAGACCCATATTACAGGTGTGACCTGAGCCTTTTTTTTCCAGATGGATGATTTAAGCATTCTGTGGATTCTCTCAACCTGTTCCTTTATCTGAGGATCAGACTCCTACTCTTCACTTTCTCAATTTAGCTGATTTATGGACTTCCGGTATTCCTGAGGAATTTGTGGTATGATGGGTTTAGAATTTAAGCAAGGGAATGTTGATGTGGATTGCCTTGGGTAACTTTACCTGAGACCCAGAAGTTAAGTCTTCTTAAAAGTATTGTAAGACAAGATGGCCCCCCAGCCAGTATACTTCAGTGTCTTAGTTGCCCAGATAATAGTTCCTGTTCCAGTTCCTGTTGCTTCTGTCTCTTAGAAATGGCTGGTCACTGTGATGCAAGAACCCTGCCCTAATTGACAAGCCATTCAGCCTCTGTACTTCCTGCTTGCTTATCTCATATAAGCCCTAGACCACCAGAGATCAGGACCTGATATTTTGGGAATGACCCTGATCAGTGCCCATCGACATAAACAAATCTGCCTCCAAATGCCAGGTGTCATTTCAGTGTTTCTGATTGCCTTTTGCAGTACAACTTTTAGTTATGATTTCCTGTCTTTTTTCCCTTTTATTCCTTCCATCCAACTTCAGATCTTCCGAGACAGTGTTTCTAAAACTCCATAAATCAAGAGTTATATGACTCCTTACATAGAAGTCTCTATGTAAAGTGCCTAGGGTCCCTTTGCTGCTCTTCCCATGAGCTGCTCTCATCCTGCCCACAGACTTGTCCATTTCCTGGAATCTGCCCAGGAGACTCAGCCTTTCTGATCAGAGTCCCCTCTGAGAGCCATTCTGCCCCTGTGCACCCACAATACAAACTCCTTCACTTACCTTACACTGCTTTACCTCCTTTCCCTGCTCTCACTATTTTGTTCCTTGCTCTTAGCCTGTTGGCCATCTTCCTTACTATATCATGAAATCCAGGAGGGCAGGAGTTTGGTCCTTTATGTGCATTGAGGCCCTAGATTAACAATTGACACCCAGCAGGCATTAAATATCTATTAGCCAAATTTTGAGTCAAATACATCATTTCAACTATAATTTTTGGAAACTACAAAAATGCTGCTTTAAAGGGAGATTACTGTGCTCCCAAGACTTTCCTAGGAGTATGAGATAACATACTCCCAGTGTTTTAATTCCTTATAATGCAGTTTTACACAAGAACAGAATACAGGGGGTTTATAAATTTTAAAAGGTATGACTGTCTCAAACATCAAGGACCTAAGTGAGCTTTGGCAAGTCTTTAGTCACTCAGGTCAGCTCTTAATTGGACTTCCCCACAATATTCAAAGTACAGTTCTTCAAGACTACTTGAGGGAAGAGCATTTATCTAAGCTATCAGGTAACTAGACAAAGTTCCATCTGTAAGTCCAGATGTTTAAGAGTGGACTTACAGTTTCATTCATAAAAAAAAGTCAACCAACTTCAGCAGGAACAGGGAAGCAGAGTGGCTATAGGCAGAGCCAGGGATTCAGTAAAAGAGAGATCTAAACACTGTCAAAGTCAGAGAGCAAAGCCCTCCAATGCTATATTATCTGTGTTAGCTCTCTGTTGCTGCATAACAAATTACTCCCAAGCAGCTTAAAATGACAGGCATTCATTATCTCATAGTTCCTGTGGGTGAGGAATTTAAGAGCAGCTCAGCTTTATGCCTGTGGCTCAGAGTGTTTGATGAGGTTGTAACCATTACACCAGCCAGGGCTGCTCGAAGTAGCTGGAGAGATTCCAAGGTGGTTCACTCCCAGGGTTGATGATGGGTCCTCACTGATTACCTTCAGAATTTCTCCCCAAGGCCACCTGAAGGTCTTTATGTGACAGCCACATCCCCTAAAACAAGTAGGTGAGACAAGAGAGAGCCAAAAGAATGTCTCAGTGCCTTTAGGACCTAGCCTTGAAAATCACATTGTCATTCCCTCTATGTTCTATTTGTTGAAAGTGAGTTGCCAAGTTCAGACCATATTAAGTAAGGAATTAAACTCCACCTCTGAAAAGAAGGAAAATCAAAGAGTCTGTAGATATATCTTAAAATCACCCAGAAGCTGATGTGGAGAAAGTGTCCTTAGCAACCAGTGTGAAAGAAGACAATGGACTGAAGAAGTCAATGTCCCAGAACTCAAATCTCCAGCCCATCTCCTACCAGCTGGATAAACTCAAAGACCTTTGCCACCTCCGGGCTCCAGTTTTCTCTTGTTTTAAAAATGAAGATAATATCACTCATTTATCTAAGGGTCATGAAAACTAGAGAAAATGCATATCAATCTCTCTTTTGGACACATGGTAAGTATTCAAGAAATGACAGGTATAATTAAATTATATCATGATGCCTCTTATTCTTTAATTTTTGAAGAATTGTAAATTGGTATGCTGGATAATGTCAGGAATACATAAATGGCTTAAGAAAGATTATTTAAGATACATCATGTAGATGGTAACAAATGCTTATCCCATATAGTGATATTAGTTTATTAGTTTGATACTCAGCTTGTCCATCTGGGATATTTATGTGAGACAAACACAGAGAGAAAGGAGAGAGAAGGGGAGACAGAAAGGAGAGAGAGAGAGAGAGAGAGAGAGAGAGAGAGAGAGAGAGAAATAGAGAGAGAGAGAGAATGTGTCTCTGCCTCTAGTTCTCCAAAAGTATGGCTTCCCAAAATACCAATTGGAAAACAAAAATATTTAAAACAAAGTTTTAGACACACACACATCATAACCCAAGTATACACAAAGCCCAACTCCAAAGAAAATAGGAAATAATAGTAAAGACTTGAGACAAAATTAGGCTCTAAGCCAAAACGAGTAGATACCTATGATGGATATCTTAAGGCGATACTAAACATTTTCCCAGAAATTGATTAAGAGGAATAGCTCATAAAGAACTCCTAGGAGAATGTAGGGCATCTCCTTGGGAGTTGCAGTCAGTGTTTCTGTGGAGCCTGGACCACCCCATGAACACGTGAGGGCATGACTCATGCTGGAGAGTGGCAATTCTGCAGGCATCAAGTCTTTTTGGGAATCTGGTGGGGTACATGGAAGATGACCTGCATATATTTTGACTATACTTATCAGGTGTGCAAATTAAAATGGCAGTAACAATAACATGCAATGATTGAACACTTACTAGGGCTCGGGTAATAAGCTGGGTGTTTTCATGCATGATCTAATCTATGTAACACTCTATGAAGTCAATACTACAATTAGTTCCATTTTGCATATGAAGAGACTCCTGCACAAAGAGCTTGGATCACACATAGTGAGCAGGACAGTCAGTATCTATACTGGACAATCCAGAGCCTGTCTGGGACCCCTCACTGCAGAGCCTGGAGAATGAGACAGATGTGCAGCAGATGTGGGAGAGGACGCTGGATCCCTGGAAAGCCTGGATGCAGCCCCCAGCAGGCACTCTTATGCAGTGGCCTGTGGACACCAGCTCACATGGTGTCTATTGAGGACTCTAGGGTAGCAAGCAGCACCAGCAAAGAGAAGGTCCAAGAACCAAAGGAAACTGCCATACCCCAAAGTTTTGTCTAAAACCATAGTGTTGCTCTAGTGTAACCCACACAGTGTACTATGAAGGAGTCTTCATGGCCTGGGGGCCAAGGGTTTGGTTCTTAGGGATGCTCCCCTAAAACAAGTCAACAGCCAAATAAGATCAGGAAAGAAAGCAAGATTTATTAGCATAATATAGCCTCCAGGACACTCCTGGTCAAGAAATTTCTTTAACATCCTTTAGTTGATATTTTCCAAACTTTTGTTTATTTTTGTTTTATTTTTTCAAACTTCATTATGATGAAACACGTCAATATCCTGAAGAACAGGCAAACAGTCCAAAAGATCTCTGAGTTTTCTCTCAGCTCAGTGATTATATGATTTCAAGCCTTTCATTAGGCAACAGTAGAAGCAATGAATTTAAAGTCAGGACTCCTCACATGTATCCAGTTCACTGGAAAACCTGGGTAAAACCACTTAATGGCTTCTTATCTGTGAAGTGAGGATCGTTATAGTACTTGTATAATTATGCACGCTAAAAATTTATGAATTGTAACTTGGCATATTCCTATTAACCAGTGATATAATTATAAATTAAAAGCAAAACAAGCCTAGAAGTTTAACCTTAAAAAAGTGTTTTGTTTTGTGTTTTTGTTTTTTTGGTATTTGGTACCAGGGATTGAACTTACAATGTTGCACTTACCAGGCAGGCAATTAAGCCACTGAGCTAAACCTCTGGCCCAAAAAAGTTTGATCACTTGGTTTTCTGCTTGGCACTTACTTCCCAGAGCCCTACCTGTTCTTAATACTTTGGAGCAAGGATACATATTTTCAAAGTGAATCAAAACACTTGAATTCTCTCTTTTCTTCAACTGATACTTTTAATGTCCTTTCTATCTGGTATTTGGGTCAGGAAAAGAAATAAAAACTAAATGATGTGTTCTATGCCACAACTCTTTGATTGAATGAGCTTAAGGTTTTTCATTCACCCCAAAGATTGGCAGTAAAATTAAAGATAGCACAAGACAAAAGGAAATTCATAGAGAGATGAAATTTACTAGAGAGAGTTGAATTCTAATGCAGCAAATTACATACAAATGGTACCAAGACACAAATCTTCAGGAAAAGAAAATTGTCCTAACCCATCAGAGTAACTGTCTTCCTGGTAGAATGATTATTTTCTACCCATGCTGGTAGATGGCAAGACAATCATTCTGGCCCAGACCACATTTTCCTGTCTTCTGCACATAATAAATAATATACATTTATCCATTGAAAAAAAATCATCCTCCAAATTCTTCCAACCCATTTGTTTATTTTTTCCCCTTGGTCTTTACCCAAGCGTTGGGTTTCCATCTCCTCCAGTTCAAAATATCTTCCATTTATATGGTGTTTTTAATTTTAAAGAATTGTATCTTTAATGATACAACAATGAGCATTCAATATTGAGTCTGCATGATGAAACTATCTAATAACTGGTTTTTGCTGTTTCTGTAAGACTATTTTGGCATCCATTTGAATCCCTGACTCAACTTTGTGTTGACTTACTCTCCGCAGTAACTAGGATTACTCAAAGGCAGTGGTGTAAGTACTGAGAAATGAAGTTGCTTCTCCCAAGACAAGTGACCCTGAAGGTATAAAACATGGCAGCATAGCTTCTTGCATTATATTTCACTTATGGTACACAATTAGAAGCCCAGGTTTTGCCTGTCTGAGGTGTTCTGGTTGATGAAATGCCACTCACAATTTCCTTCTTTCAATTTCATGGAAAATGTGGAACATTTGCACAAGGAAAAAATGGAGCATCTTTCCCATTTGCCTAAACCCAGAAGGCTTTATTCAGTATATCTATTTGGATGGACTTGGACAAGCACCTCTGAAATAGAAAAATCTCCATTAGGAAGCTGTTCAGGACAATAGGTATTACTCAGAAATGAGATATCTAAAAAAAACTGTAATGATATTCTGTAACAACCCATGCAGCTCTTGAGGTTCTTGGGGCTAAGGACCATGAGACGATGAGAAAACAGAGGCAAAGAGAATAAGGTGGAGCCCTTACTCTCCTGATGGGAGGAAAGGAACTGCTCAGCCACTGCAGCACATTTATTTATACACTCCAAAGGATGATGTCAATTTCAACCCCACTGCCTAACAACTTGTTTGCCTGGCTGGCCTGGGCCCCTTGCCTTCTTGGAGCTGGAACAGCAAGCATGTTTACATGGCTTGTTTTGTATCTCTGTGTTTTCAGGGTAGCCTTGATTTAGCCCCATACATGTGATCAATTTCCAACTTCAAGGGCTCCCTACATTATTCTTCTGTTTCATCTCTTGCTTAGGTTCCCCCCCGCAGTGAATTTCATGGCCTGTTTTTTATTTGATTGATTTTTTTGAGATAGGGTCTTTCTATACTATCCAAACCAGTTCTGAACTCCTGGGCTGAAGTAATCTTCCTGCCTCAGCTTCCTAAGTAGCTGAGACTACAAGCTCATGTAGTTTTTGTTTTGTTTTGATTTTGCTCATGTCCTACTTTTAAACTCCATTTTAGCTTAAGATGACAAAGAAGCCTTTTGGAAATTCTATGAGGTGAAGTCAATTATTTTAATTTGTTTATTAAAAGTATTTAAATAAATTATCATTAAATCAAAATGTGTTGTTATGCATATTTATATGTGCACATACATACATATACAATATATAATGCATCAGTATCTCAGTTCATGAACTTGATTCTTTCCGCAATCCTGATCTCAAACTGAGCTGGACAAGAACTGAATCAAATTCAGTGGTTAGGATCAATGTTGACTTTATGGAGAAATTTGAATTCAGTTCTCATCCAGATCAGTTTGTAGCTAGAATCATGGAAAGAATTGAGTTTGTGAATTGAGCTACCGCTGTATAAGTATATAACATATATATGTATATTTATATACTATATATATATAAGTATTGTTCATTATATGTTACATAATGCACAATTAAAATAATATAAAATGTAAGTGCTATGAATATAAATATATATTTATATGCTATGTACATTTAGAATATACAGCTATACATACATTTTTACATATATGCATATATATGTGTGTGTGTGCATGTGTGCTCTGTACTTTGTGTTTGTTTTCCAATCACTCTTTACAGTCTGTGCTGTAATTGTTATTTCTCCATTTCTCAAGCAATGAAATCCATTACAGTTTAATTCTGCAACCCAAGAATGTGCAGTAATAACGCATTTGGAATTTACTCTCTATGTTGCCTGATTTTAGAGCTTGTGCCCTCTCTCTGGTACATTGCTCTGACTTTCTCACAAGTAACAATAGAGGAGGGTCAAATTCTGGAGCTGAAAAGAATCTCAGAGATGATCCACTTAGCTTCTGTTTTATGGGAGGAATTGGAGCCCAGAGAATTGAAATGACTTGCTCAAATTCACACAGCTAATTAAGTGACAGTGGTTCTCACCGCTCTGCATCTGCTCACTTTAGGTCCAGAGTGCTACTCGAACCCTAAGCACTCAGTGTACAATATTGTTGGTATTTCCCCCAAACTTAAACTAGCTTTACTCTATTTCCTTTACAGATACAGAAATACATGACAAGAAACAACATTCACTCCATTTACTAAGAAAAATGAATAGAGCAATGTATGAAAGATGAACTCAAGGATTTTGGTCTACTTCCTTATTCTTCTAGATAGAGAGGTAGATGATAGGTGATAGATTAGATAGATAGATAGATAGATAGATAGATAGATAGATAGATAGATATGAGTAGATAGATACCATCTATCTATCTATATCATAGATAAATGCATGATATAGATAGATAGATAGATAGATAGATAGATAGATAGATAGATGATAGGTGACAGATCTATAAAATCAGAACGTAATAAAAATAGACAATCCACAGACTCATGTAGTCTTTCTTGCATTCTTATGATCATATAATGATATATAAACACATACACATGTATTTTAGGGTTGTCAGTACATGTTTTACCAACATACCCCCCATTCTCTAAAGTTTACTTTTCTCACTCAAACACACATTATAGAAATCTCCCCCAATCAATGGGCAAAGCTCTATTTTTAAAAATAGCATAATATAAAGTCTAGATTCTATCATAATTTTGCTCACTTCCTTTACCATAGATTCAAGTTTATGTTTTCTATTGTTTGTAGTCCTGCAGAGAATATCCTTATATTAGTGGACAGAATTCCAGGAGTTGACTGATGAGTCAAAGGGTGTACAGATTTAGAATGATAAGAGATGCTGCCAGAACACACTCCAAAACAATTGACATTCTGAGTTTCCACTATCAATCTCCAACAGCAGTGGAATCGTTTTTTTAATGTTTGCCAACCTGATGGGTAGGGAGCACTACAGCACTGTTAACTCTAATTTGCATTTCTCTGATTCATAACGTAATAGTAGCAAACACTTACAAAATGCTATGTATGCTCTGTTCAGGGCTTCCTGGGTGCTGACCTCTACATGGAGCACTTCACATACACTAGCTTTTAAGTTCTTAAAATAATCCAGTGAGACAGATACTAACTTTGTAAGATGATGAAACGGAGGCACAGGAATGTGCAGAAACTTGTCCAAGGTCATACTGCCAAGCAGTCTGTCTCTACTGCAGCTCAACTACTCCAGTCACCACAGCTGGGTTCCCAACAGCTTCACGTATTCACTGACACTTTGGAATGCTTTGGAGACACTGCTGCTTTGTATATTTTACTCATTTTTCCATTTAACTTCATATCTGAAAAACTTTTTGACATGTAGCTATTAACGATAAAATTTTTACCTACAATATTTGTTGTAAATATAGTCTTCTGAACTTAATCGTTTGTCTCTTGATCTTAGGGTTATTTTTTTACTGTGTGAAAGTTTTAAAATTTTATGTGTAAAATATATATCTGCACAAATTATATGTGTGTGTAAACTACGTGTGTGTGTGTGTGTGTGTATGCTTCTATACCAATAGAAACATTCTCCCCATCATACAGGTCACATGCTTAAATTTCTTTTCATTGTTTTGGGGTTTTAAGCAGAATTTTATTTTTTAATGATATGAAGTAGGGATCCCAGGTTGATTGTACATGGTGCTGGTACTGTTTATTGCAATATATTCTTTACTGGACTATTATCTTTCCCATATAGTATATTATAGTACTATGTGTATTGAGATCTATCTCAGAGCTTTTTGTGTTATTCCAGGAATTCTTTTGGTTTTTATACTACACAATCAGCAAATTTCCTGATAGGACTGTCCTCTTTCATTACACTTGCTCATAATTTTGTAGCTATGATTGACTATATAAATCTTAAAATTATGGACCCAATTAAATAACTATTAGATTCTAATTAGAATCCATTAATTATACATGTTACTAAGGAAGATTATATTTTTATGGTGTGATATTTTCCCTTCCACGCTGTATATTTTGATAGTTTTTCTGAACTTGCCTGAGATCACTTGATAAAATATTAGTTTTTCCTAGCATGGCAGCACACATCTTTAATACCAGCACTCAGGAAACTGAGACAGTAGGATCACCATCAGTTCAAGGCCAGTCTGGGCTACTTAGTGAGTTCAAGAACAGCCTGAACTACAAAGCAAGACCCAGTCTCAAAAAACAGACAAAAAATCATTATAATTTACTCCTTCTGGTTCCTGTGTCATTTTTATCTATATATTCTAAAAGTTTTATTAGTCCTAGTAATATTATAGTTTTATTATATTGGATTTCCCAGGTATAAAATTGTATCACAAAATTTGATATGTATCCCCTTTTCTAATATTTATTCAAAATGTAATATTTGCTTATATTTACTATAACTTCAAGATAATGTGGAATTACAATAATGATTATGAGCATGTCTTGTCCATTCCTGATTTTAATGAAAGTAATATTACTGCTTCAACATTTAAGATGATATTTGTTAATGTTTGTCACGTTTACATGCTTTCCTTCTATTTATATTTACTTATTATTTTTTAAATAACAATGTGCCCCTTCATGTATTAAGAATTACATTGATATTAAACCGTTTTATCATCCCTACAATAAGTTCTCCTTGCTCAGTTTTTTTTGGAAGCCACTCAGAGTTGAACCCAGAGCAGTCGCACTGAGCTACATCCTCAGCCCTTTTTATTATTTTGAGACAGGGGCATGCGCAAACATGCCTGGCTGCAAATATTTCTCTTAAGGCTACATTAAGCATTTTCACTTGTTCACTTTTACAAAAAATATGTATTAGTGTGATTGAACTATAGTTCTTTTTTCCATTTTAAACTTTTTAAAGTTTTCTCACAGAAGTTATTCTCAGTTTATTCGCAGGGTATTTGGGGGAGATTATTTTTATTTCAAACACTATTTCTATTTCTCATGGTATTCTGTTGGTAGAATTTACTCCTTAGCTTGTATTTTCATTTATTAAATAAAATCTGGGGACAACAATGAATTTAAAACTGAAAACCACTTTTTCCTGAAAAGATGGTCATTTATAGTCACTTCTGGTAGACTATCCTTTTGTTTCAGAAACATGAATAAGCAATTTGTTTTCATAGTTTATTTTTAAAAGATCATGAAATCATCTCTTTTCCAAAAGGAAAGATTTTGGCCTGGGAAGCAAAGTATTTGCAGGGTGATGTAAATGCATGTCTGTGTCTGAGCTCAGGTTTCTGTAGACCTGGTTATGTTTCCTTCTGTCTGGTGTCCTTTGTGTTTATTTTATGATGCCAGGGAAATGAACAAGAAAAATAAGAGATATTCTTCCCTTTTCTGGATGAATTTTCAGTGCACCTTAAAGAGAATTTTAAAAGAATTGTTTGAGGACCTAGAGAGCTGGGAAGTGGTACTATCGAACCAAATTATGATACATTTTTTTAAAAATGGATGAGTCTGAGGCAGCTAGGACAAAATACTTTGAGTAAACAATCTAAAATGTGTTGGTAAACCAGCTAAAGTGAGGTGGATTTTTCTCCAGGCCCACCCTGTGGTTATGAACTGACACCTGCAGGAAGAAGATTTGTCATTCTACTTGGAATATGCTGGGAAAGGAGCTCCTGGGAAAATACGTGAAGTGTGGGAAGTCTGACCAAGCCCTAGGCTGAGGCAAAGAGGATTCTCTTACCTCCTCATTGTGGTCAGTTAGGTCTGGACATGGAAGGCCTTCTTCAAGGGCCAGCAGAGCCAGGCCACAAGCCCTCTGTGACAACCCCTAGGACAGGACCACCTGAAACTGTGTGCTCTGAGAGTGACTGTATCTTGCATATGTTATAACATATACTCTCCTATGTTCTAATTCCCTTGTGATGTCTCCACCCCTTCAGAAATTTCCTTGTTAAGAGCAGCAATGCTGAGGAGATCTAAGGAGGCTACTCCCTCACTGGGGACGAGGAGGGAAGCTGAGCCTTCACAACAACATCCCACAAGAGAGCCCGCTACAGGCATGCAAGTAGCGCAGCGTGGGCTCCTCTGGGATCTGCTTTGGCTGTAGAAATCTCCATGCCAGGTCATTCCCCTCTTGGGCAACTCTCCTATGGGAACTGAGTATTACAGCTTATAAAATGCTGGCTCAGGTAACAAAAGGCACATGGAGGGTATACTGTTGCCTATGATTCTCTGTGGCAGGGAGTTTGCTGGAGCACTGTTAAAGCTCTTCCAGGACCATATCCTCTTCTTTCCCTTATCTTTGCAGGTATTTTCTGACATGCACTACAAAGTGCAGCTGTGTCCTAGCATCTGTCCTTGCAGAATCCAGGCTAAAGGGGTTAAGGACCCAGAGTAGCGGTGCACTTACCCAAAGGGAAGTGGAGAGGAGGTTGTAGCCTGACTCTGAGTACACTGGAGGCAGGGGCCTCTCTCTAAAATAACTGATGCAGACAGATGAATAAGGCAAGCTTGTGATCATGGAGCCTTCTAGAACACGGTTCCTAAGACTCTGGTTTTTGCCACCTGGCTCCTTAGGGCACTTTGGAAGAGAGGCATCAGTGCGAATCTCTTCACCAGCTCTTTCCTTCAACTTTCTCTTAGCCAAGAGTGACTCTCCAGGCCTGAATTTCCTAGTTACACATGCAAATCTCTCTGTGTCACTGCAGGAGACAAGATTCCCCATCACCTATCATTTCATTCTATAATCCAATTATTTTTGTTTTAGCATAAACAACAACTCCTCTACTTTACCCTTATAGATTCCCCAAAGCTTCTTCCCTATTCCTCCTTCCAGTTAGAACTAAAGCAATCAAACCAAGAGTTTAGCTTATGTTTATTCACATGCCAGCTCAACAAAATCTACTAATGCTATACCAGCCCTCATAACCATTTCCTGCAGAGTTTTACCACTTTGAGAAGCAGCAATTCCTGTCTTTAGCTTAAGCCTACCAGTAGTATTCTGGTAAGTCAATGCTCTTTGAAGTAAGTAAATATATAATCCTATTTGGTAGCAAGTGCTGATTTCCAGTTCCTGTGGTGCAAATTTCTGAGGTGTCTCACCATGATGAACTTCAAGCTACCAGTAAGATTTCACAACCTTTTCCAATAAGTTTGCAAAGTCCCTGAATATTTAACAATCATCTTCTGAGGTCCTGTAGCTCTGGCTCCCACACACCACTGGCGGAGATGTCCTCTAGTTCTCCAGTTCACCTCCCTCCAACCTGCATCTTGTCTTCGCACTGTGATTACAGACACACTGTCACTACTGAGCTCTCATCTTAGGCTGCACTGATCTAGCGACATCGCCTATCTTATCCCATTTAATCTTCACAAAATCAACTACCCCCTCTGCCCATTTCACATGTCATGGTTACTACTGGAGGATTTTCACCTGCAACCTGACCTGCACCAGACAGAATACCTGAGGCACTATACCTGTTGGGCAAAGCAGTACAACATGATGAAGTCCTTGTAAATATAAATTCATTATTTTTTATACCATAAGCATAATAAGCCCCTTTGCAAAGGACATGGGAAAGCAACCATTAATTCTTATATATTTTAAGACTATTTGGTGTTGTATAGAACCTATATTCTTGGGTCTCATATCCACAGCTTTAACCTACCATAGGTGGTTAAAAATATGAACTGAACATGGGAAAGAGCGGACTTTTTTCTTGTCATTATTCCTTATACAGTATTATATATATGTTTACATACCATTTACCTATATGTAGCATAATCTAGCTATTATTTAATGTTTACAAGGGGATTTATTTAAGCTTAATGTAAATATTACATCATTTTATGTAAAGGGTTGGACATTCATAGAGGGGGAATATATTGCATTTTAAAAGTGGAATGCAGTATAACTTGTAATATTAATTCTGTAAAATGGTAACTACATTAGTGAAACAGAAGTAAAGGAAAAACACTATCTCTGAAGAGTGGGAAGTACAGTTTCCCTCACTTCCTTTTTTATAGCTTCTCTGTCTCCCATGGTTAACACATCAATGTGTATTGCAACTATCATGAGAAAATAGAACACATATTCTTTTTTATTTGGAAAATGCCAAACTTATGGCCTCGCCATTCAGACTCAACAATTAGCTCATTTTGATGTGATATAAAGTTTCTGAAAGAGAGATTCAGTGTGAAAGGAACAGAGGCAAGCAAGGCTCTGCAGTCCGCGGAGATGACCGTGCATTCCCAGCTGCACGGATCCTAACCCATGTCCCCGCGTGCCCGCGGAGGGGCTGCAAACCCATATGCCTTCTGCTTGATCTCCAGTCTTCTCAAAAGCCCTGCGAAAGGCTTATTATTAATCCCATTTAGAGATAAATTGAGAGACTCATTACGAGGAAATACTGGGCCTTCT
The DNA here is from genome assembly GCA_004027455.1 of Hydrochoerus hydrochaeris. Taxonomy (NCBI): domain Eukaryota; kingdom Metazoa; phylum Chordata; class Mammalia; order Rodentia; family Hydrochaeridae; genus Hydrochoerus; species Hydrochoerus hydrochaeris. Next base: position 7,165 of record PVLA01008831.1, on the reverse strand, counting down.
CTCCCGTCCCCTCTCCAAGCATCCTGCTATTGGGAGTTCTCATGGTTAAGAACATGGACTTTTCTTCGACGTAATTAAGTTCTAAGGTGAACACTGCCACTCTCTGGTCTGTGTCCACAGACAATGAGTTGAATTAGTTTCTATTTCTTATCAAATAAGGATGAATAGACTATTTCCCTTAAAAGGTCGTTAGGAGCACTCAGTGACGCAGTGATAAACAAAACCTTAGCACAAGGCTAAGGATTCACTACAGCCCAAGGCAGCGCTGAGGCTTGAACACAACTCCCCCTGGCTCCAGTCTGCACAATTGCTTCCTTTTTCCACCAAAACTGCTGTCTGAATTTCCTGCCAGGTCCGAAATCCGCCTTCAGAGGAAGCACAGCGCCCCCAACAGTCGGCAGGCGGTGGGCGCTTCTGTTTTCCAGGGATGCGAGTTTGCTGGGGAGCAGGGAGCCGGCTCCTCCCACTCCCTCTCCTGTCCCCTCCCCTCCCCCCACCTCCTGTCCCGCGGTCTCCTCGCTGGGGGTCGACCTTGTTTCCGCCTGACTAGGAGCTGCTAGACGGCTCTCCAAGGCCTCTTCGCTCATCCTAAGCCTAGTGATTGAACATCCCGAGCAGCTGGGTTTCAGCCAAGCTATGAAAACCTGATCTTGCTTGTCACACCTTCATCGCGGGGTGGGGGATGGCCTCGCCCAGGTTCCAGAAAATGTCAGCGCGAAGGCTGGGAGCATGGCCCTCCCGCTGGGCGACAGGCAGCACCAACCTCTTCGGTATTTGGAGCTGCCCTGCCAGTTAGCTCTTCCTATGCTCACTTGCCCACGTCTGAAGGGCAAACAGGGCCCGGGAAGCTTAGACAGTGGGCTCCCAGAACACCACGGCGAGGGCGGCAGGAGGTCCTGCTGTTCGCGCCCCCTGGGCTCAACTTCTGCCTGGTGGAGAGGTTGAGGGAGGCGCACCCCGAGGTGCTGGGCGCCTGCAGCAGGACGTTCTTCCCCGCGTTCCAGCTGGGCTCAAAGGCCAACCTCTGCGCTGGCATCTCAGTTACAGTGCTGAGGCTTACACCTTGGGGTCAGTGACATTTCCTTCCTTGACAGGGTTGTGGCTTCTCCTGTGTGCTCTGCTTGCCTTAGTGCTCTGAGTGGATCTACTCAGGGGTGGGAGTGGAAGGGTAGCTGGTGTGATAGTTAAAGGAGATAGGTTTTTGGAGAGAACCTTAGCCAATCTGTAACCTCAGCTACGCGACTTCTTAGCTGAGGCTTCTTGCCCTAAAAAGTAGGGATAATAAAAACTTCTGCCTCATGAGGTTAACTGGAATTGAGATGTTAAATCCATATAGTTTATAGAATCACTGGGCTATTATGAGATGAAGGAAAATGCAACCCTTGCAAAGGTAGTATTTTATCTCTAGGTTTAAGGGAAGTCCTGGAAGGTAAGAAAGAAGAAAGATGGAACAGGAAAACAATGAACATTTCAAGGACCTCCCAGGCGCCCTGCAACTGTCTGTGTGCCTTCAGTATGTCACCTCATTTTACATGGCAGACAGCATTTCTGAAAGATCAGGCAGCTAAAAGGCTGGCAGCTTGCTGGCATATTAACGAGAAAGAAAGAGGGGGAGAGTTTAAGACGCGAATGCCTGCTGTGTTGAGACACCTAATTAGAAAACAACGTCATAGTGAATTAGTAGGGTAAGTCACTAGCTCCACCACAACTAAAATAAATGGGCCGTCAGAGGAATCACAAAGCAAAGTCTATTGTCCCCATGGATCTGGTGATTCCAGGCACAAATCACAGTTCTAATGGGGACTGGGCCTGCATTTTTAGTGTCATGCTAAACAGGAGTCCTTCTTGACACACCTGCCAGGTAGCAGAACAGAATCCTATCACAGTCAGAGATTTTCACATCATTTGAACTTGTCCAGATGTAATGAGGAAACATCAAGATAACTCAAGCCTCCAAACAAAACCCTTTGATAAGTCTCAGCAAGAAGAGACTACTAGAGATTCTTTCATAGAAAATGCTTATGTAGATGATCTCTTATAAAGAAATAATTATCTTTCAACTTGCTGAGATATTTCATAGAGGAGAATTATACTTAATCATCTATTTTTAGTTGGGGGTCTCAGAAATCCACTGTTGCCAAGACAATGAGTGTTGGCATGCTGTGTTCATTCCACCTCTCACTTTTCCATTCATTCAACCGTAGAAGTTGAGGGCCATGTCATAATGGGAGGAGAAAAGGCAGTGTAACACTGCAAGTAAGGAATACTATATACCTTTAAAGGACAATGTCTGTTAGGGAGCAACCCAGTGGCAAAGGTTAGAAATTATGCAAATAATTACAGCCTAGATTTGGGCTAGGATGATACCTGCATGCTAATAAACTTGATATTTATTGTGATATCAATTTTGAGCCTAGGCCTGTGTATTCTAGGATAAGTGGTATACAAGATAGAGCAGAGGCAAGGAGACCAATCAAGAGGTGAGTGTGTCACCATCCTGTATTGAGCAGACCCTTGCTACCTCGCAGCATTTTCTCCTCCCTCCTAATAGCACCCAGGCTTCCCCTTCACCTCTTGATTGACAGCTGTTCTTTCCTATATCACAAACAAACTTCTACTGTAAAAAAAAACAGTGAATGCTTCCTCAGTTTTAGCTTGTAAAACCTTTCTTTTCCACTTGTATGGTTAGATACTAATTCTGGCTGGAAATTTCTCTAAAATACAGTCTCCTGCTGATTTATTTCAAGTTATTGCTCTGATACAGGCTTTTTATCTATCTGCCTATCAGTAAGTATTGGTGTTCATAAGACTTTTAACATGAGGTGCACTGTGGGAAATATATTGATTATTTACAACTTCTATAGGAAATATATTGCTTATTTAAAATTCCTCATAGAAAATCTATTAATATCAAACAGAAACCCAAAATGTGGAACTTTATGGAGGAAATTTTATCATTACATTGGTGTCAGCATTATATTTTAATGAATTTATCTTTTTCTAAAATAAAGGGTCAGATAGATAAGATCCCTTTCACCTTAACCGTATTACCACTGTGCCTATTTGTATCCACAATCAGACTAGTGGCATTGACTGGTTGAGATCAGCGATAAAGACATTGTCTAGTTTGGATGGCTTCTTCCTGACATCCTTTAAATTACCCTCCCTGTCCCAAAGAGATACTCTGCTTCCCTCTAATCTCTCCTGGTGAATTGTTGATTAAAATTAGAAGGGAAGCTCCCTGGTGGCTGGAATTTTACTTTATTCTTCATTGCTTTCAGAGACTTAGAAAAGTACCTGGCACTGACTCAGAAATCATAAATATATGTGAAACAAATGCATCCTTCTGTCTGTTTCTTGTTTGGGTGATAGAAGCAATACACATGTGCTCCTGGTTTGTCAAGGCAAAGGAGATAATAACAGAAAGTTTGGCCAAACTGTGGAGGCTATAAATCAATAAATTACTGGAGGTCAGCTTAAGATTTATCACCTTCAAAACTTATATAAACTTCTTATTCTATCCAAAAGCCCTAAATCCTTTTGGAGGGGTCCAGAGCTTGGCATTTACAACCATGAATGAGGTCAGGTTTTGGGACATAATCAGACACAGACTTGGCTGAATGTGAACACAGACCTTCACATTTGAGTTGACATCTTTCTCTTCAGTTTTTAAAGTTCAGTACAATTGTCTTAAAATTTGTAGATGACATGTTCCTCTCTGATTGAATTCTGGTCATTTTTTTTTACAAAGTTTAGTGTAAAACCTCAAAAAAAATTAATAATCTAATGAAGATTTCTTCCCCAGAGATCTATTTGAGGTTTGCTCGAGGTCTGACTGGTAGGGTCCAGTGCAATTTGCTTACCTATTTGGACGCACTGGAAAATACAAGTGTATTCTACTTTCTGAAAACTGTTTTCTAATCAATTGTGCTTACTTTCTCTGTAATGAGTGCCAGTGTGAGGTTTCCAGGGCTACACTGCCTGAGACCTCCAGTAGGATTCCAGGTCCATGCAGCATTTATCCATGCATTCTGGAAGCCCTTTTGAACAATAGGCAAGATCACCTATTGATACTATGCTGAGCTTTCCCCAACATTTCACTTTGGATTTAACTGCCTATACTCAAAACAAAAGCCCCATCAATAACTGCTCCTTAAACAAGCCTTTATACTGCCTTCAGAGTTGGGGTCAGCTAAGTATAGCTTTTTTGAACACGTACACAATTTTTTCCCAGAGTAGTCCCAAATGGAGGATGCTTTATCCTTTGTTTCAAATACATACTAATGATTTAGTATGGTAGCCTCCTTTGCAAAGGATGTCTGCACTGCCATTTACCCAGCCCAACTTGCTGTGAGAACAAAAAGAGGCATACTCTGTCCTGGATGACAGTGACCCCAAGTAATAGTCAGGCACCAAGAGTGAAACTCCTATCCCTCGAATTTCAGGGGCAGTGGCTTAGGATCAATTCTTACTAAACGAAAGTCATTCCTGGAATATGTTCCAAAAGGTGTGTTCCTAAAGGTGTGTGTTTACAACTATAATCAGCAGGTTAGTGGATTCTATTTCTAGTAGTTCATTTCACAAATGTTTTCTGTGGAAGGATTCAAGGGAGGCTGTACTCTTCAAAAGATATATGACAGGTCTGTTGTCAGCTTTTTCCTGTAGATAAGGTAAATGTTTGCTACCTATTATTCTAAATTTTTCTTCATTGTTCTCTCTGGTAAAAAATAAAAAGTTTGAGAATTTCATGTGTGTAAGGGGCTGGGCTCTTTTTTGGGAAAAGTGTCAAAACAGTTTTGAAGAAGGACCCTTGGTCCTGCCCATGTGATATGCCTCCTTTCTCCATTCTTCTTTTTCTTTCTTTCTCTAACAGATGTTTTAAAACATTCACTGTGTGCCTAGAATGTGCTAAGCACAGTGGTGAACAAGATTGGCATGTCTGTAGTTGTTAACTTTTCACTATACCAAAATACCTGAAATAGGTTAATATTATAATAAAAAGAGGTTTATTTAGCTCACAGCCTAGGTGTTCAAAATCCAAATGACAAAATACCAGCTCTGTGATGAGGACTTCCCCATGTCTTTTGCTTTTGTCCCTTTTGATCCTTTGCAATGGCGCGAGTGCATCCCAGAGCAAGATGACATCTGGATCCGAAGCCAAGAGCACAGGAAGAGCCAAGCTGACTCCTGTTGCAACAACCCTCTCCAGAGCACTGCCTAGAGATCCCAGGAGAAATATCTCCAGGTTTTTTGAAGGCATGCCCCCAGGGACGTAAGGCGCTCCCACTCATCCCACCTCCTAAAGATTTAAGCACCTCCCGATTCTGACACAGTACAGACCAGACCAAGCCTCAGAGCTTCTGGAAACATGGACTTTGTTGGAGGTACAATTAAATCATATCCTCACTATAGCATTTCCATGATTCTTAACATCATAATGCAGCAAGAATTTTGGATTTGGCACCTCTCTCTGTCTCTCTGTCTCTCTCTGTCTCACTCTCTGTCTCACTCTCTGTCTCTCTCTCTGTCTTTCTCTCCCTCTGTCTGTCTCTCTCTCTCTCCCTCCTCCATGTGTGTGTGTGTTACTGGGTACTGAACTCAAGGCCTCACACTAATCTACATCCCTAACTCTTTGCATTTTTATTTTGATACAGGGTCTTGCTAAGTTGCCCAAAGTACCTCAGCTTCTCAACTTGCCATCCTGCTGCCTCAGCCCTCTGAGTGGTTGAGATGACTTAATTTTTTTAAGTCATCCTTATTTCCCTCTTGTTTGTTTGAGAGTGTGTGGGCTTGGCTCTTGACAACACCTAACTTCATTCTGCGCTGATCTCCCATGCCAAGGGTGTTGTGGATCTATCTCTCCATCTCCCTTTCTTTTTTTACATTCCAAAGTCTTGTTAGTGCTTTCCATATTTTCTTAAAAAGAGATTTTTTTCTTCAAATGATATTTAATTTGAAAATAAAATACATCAAATAGACAATTCTGAAGCTACTCTATGTCTATTAAAAACAGGGTACAACACTATCTGCCTCCCAGATCTCCCATTTTCTCCAGAATTTGAGGGAATTCTGCTAAGCTTGCAGTGGAAACCATCAGCCCATGGCAGGCTGGATTGCACTGGGGAAATTTTCCTGGAGCTCAGCTTTTCTGGTGCCCCGCTAGGCTGAATGATAAATCCAGGGTGAGCTATCATTCAATCTGACCCTCAAGACAATAATCTTTGTGTCTTCTTGTACATTTTTAGGGGATCTGCCTACCATGCCTACCAGAGTGTACAGGCAAAACCACACACCCTCATGTCCATCTGGTGCTTCATAGCTTGCCCCAGGCTACTGCAAAGTGATAAAACTAGGACTCAGTTTTCAAAAGATAGCACACGAGGTACCTTCCCTTCTTAAAAAGCTTTTTCTTTCTGTCTTTCCTTCTTTTTTCTCTTTCTTTCTTTCTTTCTTTCTTTCTTTCTTTCTTTCTCTCCTTTATTTTTTTAACGAGGAAAAAACAGAAAAAAGGTAGAAATATTACAGAATTTCAAGAAAAGAAGATACACAGTAAGAAATCACTAGTTGATAAATTACATATTGTTCTTTTAGAAATAGTTTTTCAAGTGACAAAATTAAAGCACATAAAGTGGACACTCAAGCAATGAGAGTGCAAACAGATCTGTTCAACAGTCCAACAAGAACCTAGAAATATGGTTAACAATCCCACACACCTAAACATACATGCAGCTCTATCTTTTACAGCACTTCCTATTTCCTCTTTTTTTAAAATAACAATTATACATTTTTAAAATTTTATTTAAAGAGAAGAATAAAAGCAAAACAGAAAAAAAGGTAGCACCAATACAAAATTCTAAAAGGAAGAAAAGGGAAAATAAGAAAAAATCCCAATAAGAAATCGTCAGTTTATAAATTACATACTGTCAATCTGGATGTAGTTGTTCAAGTTACGAAGTTAAAGGGTATATAGTAAACATTCAAACAGTGAGACTACAAACAGTTCTGCTCAAAGATCCAACAAAGATTCAGCAATATGGTCATCTATTTTACACACTCAAACACACATGTAGATATATCCGTTAGAGCACTTCCTTTTCTTCTCTTTTTTACAATAGAAATTACACATTTTGGTTTTATTACACTTGCAGTTCTTATTTACTTTTTA